>JAHPZR010041773.1:62500-66668 GCA_019787425.1 Platygyra sinensis | reverse complement strand
AGCATGGCCTTCTCTGGAACCCAGACCCTTTCAAGTGTTCATTATTATATTTTTCCCCGACCGACCGACCCACCATCACAAGAGGTGGGCGATGGGAAACGAAACATTTTATTGGGATGGCCTAAACAGTACGCCAGCACAGAAAAAAAGTATTTGAAGTCCCAAAGCATTTTATGGCTTTCTTGAGAACTTTATTGATTGCTCTCACTAACCAAGTTAGAATAATCTGTATTTGGTTTTGCCCATTGAAGATATTTGCCATCAATTAAAGGCTATTCACAGAACTACGAAATATGCACCTTTCTTAAGATGGAGCTAAGGAGAAAAACCAAATTGCCCAGTTGAAATAAATATCTATGCTTTAGACTGATAGTTGTACAACATGATTTAGTGGATTTTATTTTCACATGACAATTTCTTGTAGAAATACTCAACCAAACATGGCCAACTGAATATGCATAAATTAGTGTCAAGTGGCCATTTTAGAAAGGAGTTCCCTGAACTTAAAGGGATAAAATATTTTGACCTTTTCACGGCTTTGCCACATGATTATTTTCTCAGCAAAATCCAACAATTGTGCCAAGTTTGAGCGAAATCGATGATTTGAGCTCACCGTGACCTGCCTGGCTTTCTCATGGACACACTCTTAACGGGGCGCAACTGTCATCGTCTAGTCTATAGGCTTTGAGCTTGGATAATAAAAGGGGTGCTGTGTAATATCATAGGCCTTTGACAAATCCATGGACACTATCTCCACGAGTTGGCTATCATCACGCATTGACCTCCACTTTTCTGTGATTGTTTATGACGATGTCTCACAGCGCTAGCTGTGGAACTTACTACACGAGCTTAGAAATAATGCTGATTTCTGGCAAAACTGTAACCAGCCTTTAGTTTGTCTTACTCAATTCGTCATCCTTTTTAAATGGTGAGTGACTTATCTTATTTTCCACAAGGCTGAATACTTACATTGATCCTATAAATATAGATTACGTCATAGAAAGTGCGCCGTACGGATTTTTATTCACGAGTCGCAAAACTTTAGAAACGAACGAGTGAGCGTAGAGAACGAGTGACTTTCTAAAGTTTTGCAACGAGTGAATAAAAATCCGCACAAAGCACTTTCTATGCTGTAATTTGTTTATTGTATATATAGCGAGAATTAAACATATCCTTTAAATCAGTTTCATTTTTTCCCGATAACATAAGCTTACATGTAGAACAGCAAAATATTCAAGACTGATGTAAATGACCGAACGTAATAAAAAACAATTTGCTTTTCCTTCCAGCAGCAAGCGGACAAAGAGCCTACACAAGCTAAAATACAATACGGGGAATTCGTATTTAAAACACAAAATGTGAAATCTTTTCGCTTGTCCATGACGGCGCTTCGCGCTTTCCAAAGACAAATTCGAACTCTGCTGACTTACGCTGTGTGTAGAAATGTTAAATGTTCCTCCTTGAATGTTCGCTCTTGAAACAGAGGTAAGACTTGCTGAGGTGACTGTTGGCTGAAGCTGAGGTGCTAATGATCAAGATGTTGGATATATTCCGCTGCTATTTCCGAAAGTGAGCTAGAACGGGAAGCCGACGCCATGTTTTTAAAACACAAACTTCAAGCGGGCGCTGATTTCAAGACCACGCTTCTGGGGAGCCATTTGAGTGATTTGCTCTGATTTGCTAAGCCATTCTACTCTGGGCGATGATTGGTTATATTTTCACATGTGAAGAATGCTACACGCCAAGTTGATTGGACGTATCGCTTTTTCACATGTGAAAATATAGCACATATAGAATTCTATTTGCAGGGTTTATTACCTAAGATTCTCGCTATATATACAATAAAGTAGTATTTTATATAAGCTATTTGCCTGGTTATCACACATGAGAAAGGAAATTGTCAAACTTTTCAGCTGCTACCAAGAACGCCTTTCTTTTACCAGGGAATGGTATTCGCCCACTACAAAGCGATTTTGAAAGATGTCTCTTACCCAATATCTGTTGAGGTATTTTCGTCTTCTCTTTCGCCTTTGTTGTGGGTGAAAGAGAAGAAGGAAACGCTAATCTACAGCTGCCGTCATTACTTTGAATAATTTTCCGCTAAATTGATATCTACGTATGCAACATCAGGAGGGAGCATCTCGTTTATTGAACAAGATACAGCGAGCGCTACATCATTCCGATAATACAGCGCGGTAAGAAATTAAAGAAACCACTATAAGGGTAACACAGATGTAGCCTTAAAATGCAACACGTTGTAGCATTTCATTGGTGAATTTCATAAATAATAAGCGAAAATGCTAAGTCGTAAGAAAAATCTTTGCAAGATATGCAGGCAAGGCGGAATTGCGCGCGTCGGTAAATTAAATCTTATATAATTAATCAAGGCAAAAACACATTCTGGCCATGTAGGCAAGTATATTTTACGTTTTGAATCGTTCAGTCTCAAGCATGTTAAGGCATGGCTCAAGCCTCATTTGCATAAAATCCGAAAAACAGTAATTACTCTGCCAGGATTTAGTAAAATCTTTGCAAACCTGGCAGCCTAACAAATCTTGACGACCTTAATATTTTGAGACCAATAACATCTGATAAAATGGGTCACGTGACTATAATTAACTGTTTTATTTTTTGAAAGCCTGGTTACAAAGCCAATTCGAAAACGTGGGCTTTTCGTTATTTATTTCTTATCTTTTCCAAGGAAACATTCAGTTTGTGTTCCATTTTAGTTTTGCATATTAAATCTCACGTTTAATCTGTAAGATATATGAGTATTTATTATGTCTGGATTTATGAAAACGAGGCTAAGGAGGTGGAAAGGATTGATATCACGCACTAAGCGTGCGCTTTTTCCTCGCCAGAAACTATCTCCAAAGGGGACGATATAAGGATTAAAAGGAAAGTCAGTCCTTTTTTCCTTCTTTTACCCGTTTATCTTCCTTTCATTGCCGTCCTGTCTCTATTTTTCGCCCGTTTTCATGGCTTGGAGGCGGCCTTAGAGTTTAGAGAAATCCAGGTGAAATAAGGGTTATAAGGGTAGGGCTCTTTAGTACCGTTTTCATAGATCCAGACATATTTATAATTCATCAAATCCTTTCGCTCGCGCGCGATTGGTCTAAACAAGTCACGTGACCGAATATCACCCAGATAAAACTGGGGGATATCCGAGATTATAACCCACCCATTAATTTTTGATTGATTTTATTGGCTACTTTACGTCACGTGATCTAAATTGCCGGACAGGTATCACGCAATAACCCCCGCCCGCGTCGATATTTGTCCTCTGATTGTTTCCGTCGAGGAAAAACAGTCAGCCCAAGAATTTCAACTTTTCTTTTCTCTTATTTAATATGGAAGGAAACCAAACTGGTGTTACTGAGTCTAGCGATGATTACATTAAAAAGCTGATGGCAAGTGCTGTTCCGGAAAGTACAATAAAGTCACCAAAATACGCTGTCAATGTCTTTGAAGGTGGAGAAAGTCACGAGTAGACTTTTAATATTTAGTCCTACGTAAATTTAAACCGATTCATTTTACAAAATAAAGATTTAACACAATGTGATAACTAACTATAAAATAAACCAACCGTTCGCGTCCGACTTTAGCGTGGAGGAAGGAGACAAAAATTCCAGTTGCACTTGAACCATGTTGAAACCTTTTTTACGCAGAAACCAGAAAATTCAGTGGAAGGAAAACCATACAGTCGCAGCTTGGTCTGAATGCTCCAGAAAGTTTTGCAAATTCGGCATGGTTTAACACCATTCTCTACTTCGGAAAGAGAGGCCGTGAAAACCAACGCGAGATGAAACCCCGGTGACCTTTAGCTCAAAACAACAACAACCGGCTGAAGTACTTCATTTCAAGCGAGAGAGCGACGAAAAATCAGTCCACCTTCAAGTGCTACAGATTTTACACATTCCGTGTTTCACAGATGTAAATTCTGAGACTGAAATACATTTCTTTCTAGTCAAGTTTATGAACAGTACGTCGGAATATATGAACCAAAAGCGCCAAGTTTTCGAGTTTTTGATCCAAGGGGCGTTACGAGAATTAAATTCACATGACAGCTTGTCAAATTTGGTCCAATCACAGTGGAAATAAAGTTAGTTAAACCAATCAAATTTACTTTGCTCCCTCACGTCAATCACCGCATTCGCCATCAGATCAC
>JAHPZR010041773.1:52500-57500 GCA_019787425.1 Platygyra sinensis | reverse complement strand
TGGTAAATTGCAAGAGAAGTTTATTAAATTATCGACTGATCTTTTACAACATATCTTCGTGCTTCCCAACACAGTTATTCTAGAGCTATGATTGAGGGCATTCTAATACAAAGTTCTAAGCTCGATCCTGTGTACTAAAGCTAAACAAATATTCAGATGTTGGGTTTGAAACACTGATCCAAAAAAGTTGTATCATCTCTTTTACTGTTTGCCTTTCCCTAGAGCTTTCAAAAATGTTAAGGTCAGTCAGTCTGCGTCAGTCTGCCAGTCAGTATGTCAGTCTGTCAACCAATCAGTCAGTCAGTCAGTCAGTCAGTCAGTCAGTCAGTCAGTCAGTCAGTCGGGCAGGCAGGTAGTCAGCCGTAAGTCAGTAACTCTGTCTGTCTGTGACTCAGTTAGGTAGTTATTTGTTTGGTCAGTAAGTAGATGGTTTACGCATGAAAGTACAGGGGTCTGCACATTCTCCTATCCTCACCACGTGACTGTAGGGGGGCGGTGGACAAGAAGCTCCACTTTGTAGGATGAACGCTTGTATCATTATTCAGCCATTTGTAGAAAAAGTAAATCAAAACACAGATCAGAAAGAATCCTCCCGTGCCGCACGATCCTCCAATAACAGCTCCGCTGGAATTCGTCACAACATTGGAGAATCCATCCAGTTGTTCATCCCCGAGACTCTCATCTGTGAAAGACATCAAAACACGAAATTAAGCAGTGGGCAATTCGCTGGATTATGCTGAATTGCGATCAAAAAGAAAAGGAAATCAACAGATCCATCTTGATTTAGTTTTAGTTGTCTGAACTTGTAATTTGGTGCAGCTCAATCAAGTAGGATTTTATGCTGGCAGTATACACTATCAAACAAAAGTAAACATGTAAAAGGCTTATGAAACTATTTATCAAATCAGCGATGTAAGCGAGGGTGAAGGGTTAACTGAGACACACTGTGATCCGATAAGAAATCGAGCATTTTCAGTTTTTAATGGACGTTGTACCAGATTAACGTTAAAGGCGCATTGTCACGTTATTTGGCAACTTAATAAAAAGCTAGAAAGTGTCTTTTCATGAATTTATTCCAAAATAATCTAGTTTTGTTATTGAAGACCACTTGAAGGTACTGACACTGTTTCCTGCCGCCTGTCGCTACGGATGGCATGGATGGAAATGGATTGAAACTTGAAAAAAATGCCCAATGTTTTCGAGTTTTGATGCTACGTGTTCCAAACATCCTCAAGAAATTTATTATGGTTAGCCCTCTCTGATAAAAGTCATTTGATATCTTCGTCATAGCTCTGCAAAAGCGTTTTGTTTATGATAAAGCCTCAAAGTAATGATTTTAGGACAGAATTGACCTAAGGGCCAGTTTACATGGAGGTGGGGGACCCCAGGTAGGTGAGGTAACCCGCCTAGGTGGGGTAACCTGCCTCTCCATATAATCTCTCATTTTTATTTGATCATGTTTACATGATAGGTGGGGTAACCCGCCTAGGCGGGTTGCCCGGTCTGCCAGGTAGGGTAACCCTGTCAGCTGGGATCGCATTTTGCCATGTAAACGACTCAAGGTGGGGTAACCCGCCTAGCCGGGGTCGAGTTCATGTTACATTTGCAAGCCCGCCAAAGCGCGCCAAATTAAAAAAGTAAATAGCCACAGCACTAAAATGTTGCAGCGAGAGCAGATAACGGGAGGAAAAGAACACTGACCGCCAAAATGCGTCGTTCGCCCGCCATTTTCTCTGTTTACATGCCTCGCGACCAAGCAACAACGTCTAGTACCGTCACCCCGGGACCCCGGGGTTGTAAATTTGCATGTCAACGCGGGCCATTTTTCGACCACGGCCAGGCGGGTTACCTCACCTACCTGGGGTCCCCCACCTCCATGTAAACAGGCCCTAAAACAGCAAAATCCTCGTGACACTAGTACTGCTCCTTTGTGTATATTACAGTCTTTTGCATTTTCCAAAAGCTAAAGATATAAATAGCCGCCTGAAATAACAATAAACCAATTTACCATGGAAACTCGAGAAACTAAATTTCAAAGTTCAGAGAATTCATGATCAGTTTTACTCCACAAGTTGGCTTTCAAGTGTTTCAAATCAACTGCCATTTTTTTTTTTCGAACGACATTTGGTATTGTACAATTGTTAGAAACGATTTCTTTTTACAAGATATTTACACAGTCAATAGAGATTAATAGTCAAAGCTCAGGATTCGTGTAATTCGTCCTGATCGGTAAAGTCGTTTAAAAAGTGATCATATTACGATACGGTGGTCGTAAATCGTGTCAGACGGTCAGTCCAGATCGTGATCATTCGCACTGCATGATCCTTAATAGGGGCAGCTAAGAAGTTTCTTATTCGCAAACTTTACAACGGCAATCTTGATATGGTTCATTTTTCTTTCCTTCTTTTTTCTTTGCTGTTTTTTTTTTTTTTTTTTCTTTTTTAGCTTGTTTTTTTTTGATCCCCAAGGAAGTCGTTTAACCTTTCGGTGTGACCTCATTTCAGCTTGAAAAGCAAACTGACGCCGGATTAAATTTGGGGGTCTTAACTCGTTAACGCCAAAAATTAAAATACCCATAGCCAGTTTAAAAATATGAAGTGCTAGAGTTGGACAGGGGATTAGGTCTTACAGAAGTACATGTAGAAACAGAAAATAGTTATATGTGTTACTGAACCGGCTGGTCATGCAGTCCATTGAGTGTAGAGAGAACCTCTCAGGACAGTTCGGGGAAAATAATCCATCGGATTGCAATTGAAATATTTCCAACGTTTATGGTGTTATTAAAGACTGCCAAATCCTGACAATGAATTCCTCGTGATGGTAGATTGATAACTACTTAATAACCGAGAGTGAAGTCGTTACGGGAAAATCTCAAACTGAGAGCATAGGGTAAAATATGGACTGGACCATTGTACCCTTGGACCTTCGACTATTTTTTGGACTATTTTTTGGACCATGTCGTGGACTAAATTTTGGACTGTTTTTTGTGGGTAGGACTGTTTTTTGTGGGGGTGGGTAGGTGGTTTTCTAAGGAGAGTGGTTTATCAAATGTCCTTCCTCAGGGAGGGGTAGGTAGGTAGGGGTTACGTAGTGGGTGGGAAGGCGAATTTTTTTCAATTCAATTATATAATTCAGTACTCATCGAAAAGAAGTGCTAATTACACACTTGTATCTTCATACATGAGAAACCATCTGCAAGAAATGGCCTCAAAACACAAATAAAAGTCATTAAAGAAACTTTTTTCGATTCTTGTCTGTTAAGTCGCTTATTGACTTGTGCGCGCCAATGCAATGTAACTTCCTGCTTATAATTTGCTAAAAGAATGGATCGTTTACCCCAGTCGGCTTCGTCTTCGGAAATATAGTCGAAGCGGACTGGGGCAAACGATGATCCATTATTTTAGCAAATTATAAGCAGCAAGTTACATTGCATTGGTGCGCACAAGTCAATAAGCGACGTAGCGGACAAGAATCAAAAAAAGTTTCTCTAACGCTGATAACTTTTACAAGTGTTTTGAGACCATTTCTTTCAGATGGTTTATCATGTGTGATATACATGTGTCTAATTAGCACCTCTTTTCCGGCGATAAGTACTGAATTAAATAATTATACTTGAAGTTGTGAAAACCGGGTCGGCAAACCTAAACTTTTTGTGTAACTTTTCACAACTTCCTCTGTCTAATATTAGCTTGTTTACTGTGTTGTTCACGGCTGATGTCGGGTTTTTTTTTTCTTTTTTTTTTTAGCTTGCTTTCTGGTTAGGGATTTTTTTCCAAGTGTATGTAGACATAATTACCAGCCCCGGCCCGCCCCTATGTTTTTTGTCCCTACCCACAATTCTCTCTTTAATACAAGTGACACTGAGTTATTTGAAATCAGTGCGCGCCTGAAGCTGGTTTCGGTGCCGTTTAGCAGTTTACTTTAAGATATTGTGCAGTGATAATTATTGAACAGAAATGTCACTTAACTTAGGGGCCGGTCGCACTAGGCGACAAAAATTTTGTAAGCTCGGCCGAATTTCAGGAAAAATTTTAATTTAACAAATTTTTGTTCCAAATTATTTGTTAAACGCTGTCGCACTGGGAAGTGACAATCTTATCTTTTATGCCTAAAACGTCAATCAAATTGTTTTCCCTTTTCAATGTTTCATACTATTCCTTCTTCTGTGCAGCAGTTGCAGAGGCATCGGCAATAGAAGAAGTATGTTCGGGGGAAATAGACCTTGAACTTGGTTCTTCGTTTCTGATCTGGCTTATGCTGAAATGTAGCAATCAGTTTCATGCGAAATCTTGTTGTTTATCGGACCGTGAAAAAAGTATGGTTTTGCTGACTATTTAGGCTGCTATGTAAGCCTGAACCAGTGCAGCGAAAGCGTGTGATTGTGTGATTTCCGCATGGTGTTGACAGGTATGTGATGTCTTGTTTTTGGCGGTTTCGTCAAAATAGTTTGTGCCAGGCATTATGTTGTTGCGTCGGTGTTAAGCTTAGCTGATCGTACTTCGGAAAAAGCCTTTGTAGACTCGGGAAAATTGGATCTAGGTCCAGTTTCAGCGAGCTCTAATGGCATTAAACCATAGGCCAGTCTTTGTGTAGCCGGACAAGGTGACAAGTTGTGCACCATGTTTCATTCAGTTTGTCGTCTATTCCATGCCAAATCCTGTAGTTTATCGGACCGGGACCGCGAAGAAAGTAGTGTTTTGCTGACTATATAAGTTGCTATGTAAGCCTAAACCAGGCACCCTATCGCTGCAGCGAACTCAACTTAAACATTTCTAGACTGAAATGACTCCGCTTTGAGACTTCGCCGGAAGTCAGGTTACTGAAAAATGTTCTAAAATTTGCGTCATTTTAATTGCCAAGTAGTAAAATGAGTCCTAATCTTTGCTAACCCGGTTTTCAAAAATTCAGGCATAATTGAATTGACCAAATTCGCCTACCCACCCCTCCCTGAGGAAGAACATCTGATAAACTACCCCCCTGACAAACTACTTCCCACCCCT
>JAHPZR010041773.1:0-45000 GCA_019787425.1 Platygyra sinensis | reverse complement strand
AGTAACCTGACTTCCGGCGAAGTCTCAAAGCGGAGTCATTTCAGTCTAGAAATGTTTAAGTTGAGTTCGCTGCAGCGATAGGGTGCCTGGTTTAGGCTTACATAGCAACTTATATAGTCAGCAAAACACTACTTTCTTCGCGGTCCCGGTCCGATAAACTACAGGATTTGGCATGGAATAGACGACAAACTGAATGAAACATGGTGCACAACTTGTCACCTTGTCCGGCTACACAAAGACTGGCCTATGGTTTAATGCCATTAGAGCTCGCTGAAACTGGACCTAGATCCAATTTTCCCGAGTCTACAAAGGCTTTTTCCGAAGTACGATCAGCTAAAAGCAAACTGCTGGATCAAGCTTTAGGCGCGCACCGATTTCAAATAACTGTCACTTGTGTTAAAGAAAAAGATTAGAATTGTGGAAAAAAAACATACGGAGTTGGGGGAAGGGAGTAAGATAGTTATTCTGTCTACATTCACTTCTATAACAAATCCCTAACCAGAGAACAAGCAAAACAACCGACATCAGCCGTGAACAACACAGTAAACAGCTATTATTAGACAGGGGAAGCTGTGAAAAGTTACAAAAAATTAATTTTTGCCGAGCCAGTTTTCATAACTCCTGGCAGACTTGTATTACGTAATACTAGTTACGACTGGTCAGTAAAAACCAAGGATTGCAGCTGGTGTACCGCATTTAGCCACCAGTCCGCGTTTTGTACCTGAATCCATGGTTATATTCAGTCTGTAATGCTTCGTCAGCGTTTAAAACTTAAGGTGGCTCAAAAACAGTTTCAAGCACTTGCATTTTGATTCGTCGTTATAGCCACTCTTTATCACTTGATGCTGCAATCATGGCATCAAAAACACTGCCCAACTATTGGTGAAACACGTCGTTGTCCTTTTCATAACATAATAGGTTACCACAGCAACAGTATGACCTGCTAAATACGCCCTTAATTACACCTTTAGGGGCTTTTAATTCAAAAACGGCACGGTGAAATATTACTATATTATCAACATTTGATAAGCATGATTAGGCGCAACTTTTGGCAAACTTTAAAAAAAATTCAGTCTGTAGGTGGCGTTCAGAGCCACCTTAAATTTTCGAAAATTTAAGGTGGCTCTGAACGCCACCTGCAGAATTTTTTTAAACTTTTCCAAAAGTTGCGTCTTATCCTGCTTATCAAAATTCTATAATAAGAAAAAATTTCACCGTGCCATTTTTGAAATATAAACGCTTAAAGCTGAAATTAAGGGTGTTTTTAGCAGGTCATAGTGTTGCTATGGTAACCTAATGTGTCACAAAAATAATACTAACGTGTTCTCCAGTGATGGAGCAGATTTTTGATACCATGATTGTAGCATCAACTGATAAAGAGTGGCAATTATGATCCATCAAAATCTACGTCTTCGAAAGTGATAGAAACTGTTGCCATTGTCAGAGAAAACCGGGCAGACCTCACGGATCGGGATCAGCTGATTCCTTCCATATTTTGGCCGTTTAATACATTTCATCAATGATGTTGAAAGGCAACATTTTTAGATTTCAAAATCTTTTCCTGTTCGAGATCAGACCACCCCCCCCCCCCCCTAAAAACTCACCGTTAGCTTGAAAAAATGGAGTTAATTTAGACACTTAGAATCGAAAACGTGTAACAATTGTAAACACTTCACGAAAGCTGCCATCTTTAAGATTCTATTACCTGGACCTATAAAGGCTTACGATAAGCCATTATTGACCTGTTTGAAACATTTCGTAGCTTACCATACAGAAAACAAGTTGTGGTAGGTGAAATTTCTCAATTTTCTAACGCTTTTTTAACCACTACTTTCCTCAAATCGGCGGCGGTTTATTTAGAGAGAAACGGGTGCTAAAACCTGCTAATCAATCCATCTTTCCAAATCGAGAAGCAGAATTGTGGGTTCTTTAAATTCAGAGGAGATTTTAACGAGAATTCCAGTTGCATTTTTTTATGTAAAAACTAACAATTTGTCACGTCATCCTTCAAGGTCACGCATCCTTGGTTGACACAAAATTTGAACAAATGTTCTGAAAGTCACAGAATTACCTGAAATAGAAAAACTAGAGCAAATGTAAATTCAATTCAGTTTTTCAAGTCCCTTAACAGTTCCATGAATTGGCTGATGTAGTGAAGTTCTTTTCACTGTTGCATGTTCGACAAATTTGTATAAAATGCCAATATTGACCACGTCGTGCTGAACCGTTGGTATCGGATTTCACGAAGTAATAATATTGTATTTCGGCTTGTTTTGGGTTTGAATGTATCCACCCATTCGTATTACTGTTTACATTACTTAATCAGGCAGTGTGAGAGGGTAAAAAAATATAAGCTACCAGTGGTATTGCTTATTCGTATGCTTAATTGTAGTGAATTTCCAGGAATGCGAGCGGATCAGAAAAAAATACCTTTGAAATGCTGTTTTGCTCTACGTAATGTTATAAAGTACAATGAGTTATCTGGATCTGCAATATCAAATACGTTAAACCTTACGCTTCTTCAATACTTCCTTAAAGAATTGGTTTATAACGGGTATTTGCCACCATCACTTTCTTTAAAAGTGTAATATAATGGCCAGTTCCAAAAGAGAATGATTGCAGAAGACTGGAGCTGATGTCTCGAGTTGAGTCTCTACTTTCGGTAATTTCCCTTTTTCACTGAATTTAGTGGCCTACTCTCGGGGGAGTCCTCTACATCCACTGTCGAATAAAACCTTGTTCTGACGAACGGCTCAGCATTTCAATTTCTTTACAACAGCTCTTTTTACTACATCGAACCAACTTTATATAAAGCACACCCTACATGTTGTACCCCTGTACCAACTGAAAACAAACAGGTGAAAAGAAGCTAAGTTGCCTTCTGTGACCCCTTGGGCAAGCGAACATTGCGATTTTCAGCCATGTGAGTGATACAAGTGTCTAGCTTTCTTGCAGCACTTCCGCTTTCCCAAGCATCAGTGTCAGAAAGATAACTCATGGCGAAAGTCTTTCACCTCAGCTGTGCTCAGGGACGATTATCTCTGACCGACATCTTACAGCTTGCTACAAGAAAAAGGACTTCATCAACTCTTCTATTGCGTCAATGTATGGTTTTTTTCTTTACTGATTACCAACAGTCGTCATTGATCATTTTGCGAAAATGTTTTCAGTTCCACGACTTTCAGATTTTTGAGCTTTCCGCCTTTTGCTATTTTGCAAATGTCGCGGTCTTCAAAAGACAGTGGGTGCTGAAGATCAACTGCTTCATACACTTCATATCTTAGGTTCTTTTTAAATGACTGACCTTCCAGGTGCTGAAGTCATCTTCAGTAAGATTGTCTTCTTCTTCTTCTTCTTCTTCTTCTTCTTCTTCTTCTTCTTCTTCTTCTTCTTCTTGTACCGTAACTGCATGAGCCTCTTTGCTTCTCTGCAATGCGGATAATCGGGAGTCTTTACTGAACTTGGCTATTAAAAATTCTTGAATTTCTCGGAGTTTTTTGCTGCCGTTTTCTGGCCTTTAAGTGCCCAGCCTTGCACACTTAAGTTATCATCACTACAAGAAGAAAGGTTAGAGTCAGGTGAACGGGCAGACTTGGAGGATTCAGCGGACCGTGACACTATTCCGGTGACATGCTGTACCCATTTTCTTCTCATGGTGTCGTAAACTGTTTCACGTTCCAAAACGAGCTGATGTGTTCCAGTGTCCATATGATCCTGAGCCTCGTTCGCGTCTCTGAAAGTCAGGCACACAACTAGGCGCATCACAAAAAAAAGACTTCATTTCTTGGTTCTCGAGAGAGGTATGGATGTGGTCCTGAGCCAACATTTCTAAGCTGAGGGCTTGCGCCAATTGGCTGCAACAATTTCATTCCAGTTTCTCCTTGCGCTGCCTTTCCTTCATAAGTCATCAGGCTTCCAGGACCAATTTGGTAAGCACACCAAAACACGAAAACTCGAAGTTGTTCAACTTGCTGATTCCTTTCACTGAGTTTGTTGGTCCCATCTGTTTCATTAACTGCGCTCACTTCCGCAACGGCCGCTCTACATCCTGTAATACCTCCATGTGACTCTTGATATCGTTTTTCTTCTTTTATACAAACTAATAGTTATGTACCAGTCAAATCGAAGCTTCAACATCCCCCAGACAACCCCCCGCCGGGCATTTGAATTTTTTAAAAAAATTTTATTCAAATCCCCCCCCCCCCTTCACCGGGCCGAAAAGCTGTTCAAATGCCCCAACCCCCAGGAAAATCACCAGATTACTGTTTTAAACGTTTCAGTAGCTTCTATTACGCTACTGAGGCTGTGCATGTTACAGTGTAACGAACTCAACCTACCCCCCGCAAAGAAATCAATTTGGTTTAATTTTTTAGTACAACATGACTTATTGCTCTCATTTATTGGAAATTAAAATAGAATTTCACTTGTTTAACAACATGGCAGTGGTTTTTAGTGTCACGTGACATTTCCTGAATAACGACGTCACAATGCGTGTTTTCGGAAATGGGGCATGTTTGCACTTGGAATTCCTAAAAATGTTGTGATTCAATTTGTTTAGAATCACTATTTAATTGAAAATCTGCCTTTTAAGGTGGTATAGGTCATTTTCTTTTAGAGATATTTAAACATTTAGCATGTCACGTGACCTGACCTGAGCACGTCACGTGACCTGACCTGTCACGTGATGTCACGTGACCCGTTACTGTTAACATGTGGACATGATTAAAAGGCGGCAAAAAATAGCACTTGACAGAAGTAAAACAGCAAAAAAAAAGCAATCTCGAAAGATATCCTTCAGTACCCCGTTTTCGATTAAACGTTTGAATTGTTTTTAGCCGGTAAAGAGTCACGTGACCAAAATTTAAGATTAAAAAGCCAATCAAATGAGCAAGGATGCGGCTATAAAGCTATTTGCCAAGTTTCATAAGGATTGGATACACCGATTCCCTTAAAACAAAAATATGCATATTAATTAGCTAGGCCAAGCCTTAACACACTTGAGCAGGGGGGATGTTTAAGCTTCGATTTGACTGCTACATTACCTATATCGATCATTACGCAATGATCAGACATCAGAACTGTTTTCCACCTGTACAGGTCTCTCAATAGCAACCAAGTTCAAAGTCGTACAAATGTTTTGCCGTGAAATAGCGTGTAGCCTCGGGTCACAAAAAGTAAATATCCGTTTTCAATAAGTTTCCTCTCTTTCTTACGTTTCTTTGCGTATTGTTACTGAATAAAACCCTTTTATATAGGCCAGGAAACCTAGACATTGAGTTACGATTAGTTTTTCATACATGCTCCTACAGGAATGGTTTGGTTTTCAAGGATATAGGTGCTGGGCGACATTTATATATTAATGCGCCGAGGCATTTTCTGTAGGTTACGCTTTCCAGAATGATTGGGATGATATCAGGTCAGCCGTTTTCTTCTTGTCCAGCCATACGTCAGGGAGTACCTGTGTCCAGGGCAAACAGTGCATTCTTCTATCTGTTTTTCCGTGGGGAAAATACACCCGCCACGGCTGAATAGGATGTCAGCCTCGCTACAAAGCTGTGCGTTTTGCTCAGTCCCCGTACTTCCGCTTACGCCGAGCGCAAAAAGATGGTTAGATAAGTCCTTGTTGCAATCCTTCACAAGAATGATGGTAACGTCATCCTGCCCTGGAGCTGGTCTACAAGGCGAATCTTCCAAATAAAATGACCAACACATTGTAGCGCGCAGTTTTGTTTACTTTTTGTGTGGCTTACACGAAGTGTAAAGCCACGCTATGCCATCACCTGATTTATTTATTTATTTATTTGTCTGCGAGAGTCGAGTGCCTGTCACGTGGTCTAGTGTCTACGGCGAATTAGTAGTCTTGGTTGTAAGCTTGGGTTCGAGTAATTTTTTTCAGGTGATCGTATCAAGCGTTAGTTCTCCTGGCACAAGCCAACAGACACAGACCCTGCTTGTGTTATGAGTGTAGATTGTGCAAGACCTTTTACGCTCTTACACTGGTTGAATCTTCGGTACGGGTTGTACTGTTTTGGTGTTTACGGATGCATTGTGGTTTATCCAGTACCGCATAAATTTGCGCTAACGAGGAAACTCATATGGTTTGTACATACAAGTTTAGGTCGACAAGCACGTCCCACACGCGATAGGTCAAGGGTTCGGTATCGGATACAGGCAACTCAAAGGAACTGCTCCAAAAACATTGATAAGGCCCGGGTCGCACTTGAGATAAACATTTGAAATGTCCTAAGATGTTACCGACAAAGTTGTTTTAAAACACGGTTGACATATGGTAAAGTAAACAGAAGTCTTGTCACTTTATCCGGCGCGCCATTTCTTGCATAATTTCAATTTTCCCGCTGTTTTTTTTTTTTCAAAGTGGCGGGCATAAGCAATCGTAAAGGATGAATCAACGAGAAAGCGCTATCTTTCTGGCTTTCTGTTTCTTCCTTTTAAACGTTAGTCTAGCTAACGATGCGCAAAGAGTCATCATCCTTTCTAGTATAGTAGAAATAAGAGCACTACAGGCACAAGTTTTGATGCTAAACCAACGGCGAAGAAGACGTCGCGGCCGTCGCTTTCCACGATTTTGGACTTTGCCAAGACCTGACCAGTCGTGGTTTGAAATACATTATTTTGATGCGTCAATTCCTGGTAATTATTTCAGGAAACATACAGTCTTGGCCTATACCCATTGTGCTGATCGTAGTTATCTGTGTCGCTCCCCCAAAGAACGGGAACATTTGATCGGAAACCTGGATTCATTTCTAAGCACTCGTGATCGATAGCACAACTCAGTCGCAACGAAATAATAAAATGCAAACTGAGTACACGACATTATTAAGGCCTTGTGACATTGATGGACAACGTTATCCCAAAGAAAACATTTTTTGTTTTTTTTTTCCCTAAAATTTCCTGGTTTGTAGCAGGACTACGGCTTCTTTGAAGATTTGTCTTTGTAGACAAGTTTTTGTCGAGTTTGCCTTTTCGTCGAGGGTCGAGGGTCGAGGGTAACTAGTCGAGGGTCGAGGGTAAATGGTCGAGGGTCGAGGGTAAACGGTCGAGGGTCGAGGGTAAATGGTCGAGGGTCGAAAAATTTTTTCACAATTATTTTTTGAACGTCGTCGAATCAAAATTTCGTGTTTACTCGATTTTTTTAGCCTGTTCAGGGTTTTCGTTAGTTGAAACAGGCATTTGTTGTACTCCCGGGTTATAGTGTAGTTTCCCTTCAACTGTTGACTCGACCCTCGACCAAAAGGCAAACTCTAAATTAATGATTTGGCAATCCAGCGTTCAAAATTTTGTTCAATTTAAAACCTAGAAATCCCAAATAAAGCAAACCAAAGGTTAGAAGCGTGACAGGAAGTTCAACATCATTGAACTGTTGACTGTTCTTCCGGACTGTTCGAAAGAGATGGTATAAACAGAATTTTGAAGCAGGATCTCAGTTGTACTTTTCTTTAAACTGTAAGACATTTAAAGGGTCGTCTCTTTTAGGACTAATAGAGTACAATGTATGGGCATTTTTTTCTTGAAAGAAAGTTTTAGACGTAAGAAAGACTTAATTTCGAGAAAACGTCCGGTAATTCCCATTGAGAAATTTCTATCTCTTGTGCTATCTAGGAATGTGATAATAACACCTTATTATCCAATTTCCGCTCTCTAATCTGTCACGCGATCACTTACGGTTGGTTAAAAAGTAACAACAGATTTCAAACTTTTAGCTCTAAAGAGTGGAAACAGTTTCAGTACCTTCAATAGTCTTCAATAACAAACCTAGATCATTAGTTTTGGGATTCAACTGATGCGAAGACACCTTCTAGTTTTGCCAAATAGCGTGACAATGGCCTTTAAAGATTTTTAATGAAAAAAATTTCCACACTCTGCGTTTTCCACACTCCACATTTTCCACACGCCTCATTTTCCACACTCCTCATTTTCCACACTCCGCATTTTCCACACATCCGCCACTTTTCCACACTCCACATTTTCCACACTCCGCACTTCCAGCACTCCGCACTCCGCACTCCGCACTCCGCACTCCGCACTCCGCACTCCGCACTCCGCACTCCGCACTCCGCACTCCGCACTCCGCACTCCGCACTCCGCACTCCGCACGTCCGCACTCCGCACTCCGCACTCCGCACTCCGCACTCCGCACTCCGCACTCCGCACTCCGCACTCCGCACTCCGCACTCCGCACTCCGCATAATCCACCGAACCCTTCGTAGATAGCACAAGAGATAGAAATTTCAATGGGAAATACCGGATGTTTTCTCGAAATTAAGTGCTTTCTACGTCTAAAGCTTTCTTTCAAGAAAAAATGCCCATACATTGTACTCTATTAGTCCTAAAAGAGACGACCCTTTAAATGTCTTACAGTTAAAGAAAATTACAACTGAGATCCTGCTTCAAAATTCTGTTTATACCATCTCTTTCGAACAGTCCGGAAGAACAGTCAACAGTTCAATGATGTTGAACTTCCTGTCACGCTTCTAACCTTTGGTTGCTTATTTGGGATTTCTAGGTTTTAAATTGAACAAAATTTTGAACGCTGGATTGCCAAATCATTAATTTAGAGTTTGCCTTTTGGTCGAGGGTCGAGTCAACAGTTTAAGGGAAACTACACTATAACCCGGGAGTACAACAAATGCCTGTTTCAACTAACGAAAGCCTGAACAGGCTAAAAAAACTCGAGTTAAACACGAAATTTTGATTCGACGACGTTCAAAAATAATTGTGAAAAATTTTCGACCCCTCGACCGTTTACCCTCGACCCTCGACCATTTACCCTCGACCTCGACTAGTTTACCCTCGACTCTCGACCCTCGACGAAAAGGCAAACTCGTTTTGCCGTGTAGAGTCAAGTAGGTCGCACTTGGCGTTTTCAGCTGTTGACAGGAATCTGACATTTTTTTGGTTATCAAACAAACTTGCCAAATTTTGTCTCAAGTGCAACCCGGGCCTAATAAAATATTATTAATATTCCGGTGAAGTACTTAGCGTTGCGAAACGTTCTTAAGGAACAGGTCACCTGCAAGGTGTATGGTATCAGATGATTTATTTATTTTTATAATTATTTGTTTTGTCTACAAGAGTCTAGCGACCTGTCATGTGGTCTAGTGTCTATAGCGAACTAGTAGTCTTGGTTGTAAGCTTGGGTTCGAGTAATTTTTTTCAGGTGATCGTATCACGAGTTAGTTCTCCTGCACAAGCCAACAGACACAGACCCAACTTGTGTTATAAGTGTAGATTGTGGAGGAGGTTTTTACGCTCTTAACACTTGTTGAATCTTCGGTACGGATTGTGCTGTTTTTGTTTTTTACGGTTGCATAGTGGTTTATCCAGTAACCGCATAAATTTGCGCTGACGAGGAAACTCATTGGCAGGAGTGGGCTCCTGATTGTCTTACATACAAGTTTAGGTCGACAAGCATGTCGCACGCGCGATAGGTCAAGGGTTTGGTATCGGATAAACTTGTGCACAGGCAACTCAAAGGAACTGCTGATAACAGCTAATTATTTAATTTCCGGTGAAGTACTTAGCGTTGCGAAATGTCCTTTAAGGTAACAAGGTGTTTATTTCATGGAGAAACAATGGCAATACTGTTTGTTGTTTCTCCTGTTTTGTAGCTATATGAGTAGCATAGTAAAAAATTTTAAATAGACTAAATTACCGGGATTGCTAAGTTTATGATCGGAAGCAATGTAATAAGAACATCGTCATAGGTGAACCGAAAGAAGAAAACAACCCGAGTACTTGTATTGCAAGCTATACTTATTTGGGGGGGGGGGGGGTGGGTAGGTTTCTAAAATAACTGTGGGGCTACGTCGGCTGCGTCGGCTGCGTCGGTGGGAAGTATAAACAGGATAGTTTGGTTTTATAAACTGAGTTGATAATGAGTCGATAATGTGAATATGGCCACCGAAAAGAGATTCGAAAACTGACCTTTGAGCACCCACTGGCAAAACCGTGAAAAATCACAGCTTTCGGAACTATAAACAGGCTAGGCGAAAACCTTTTTGCCTTTGGAACGAATTAGTACTTATTGGCACTGGGCGACTGCACCGTAATATTAGGGGTGGCGAATGTACCGGTAAAATTACGGTCTCGGAATTTGGTTCCAATCTCGAAACTCGGAGGCGTTTGAATAAGTCTCGAATCTCGTTTTCTGTGTTTCTTTGCATCCGGATTCTCGATTTTGGCCGTGAGGTCTTATAGTCTTAGATTTTTGTTTTTTGCCACGGTTTGATCACTGAAACTTGATAAATTGTTTATTTTATTAAAAATGTACGAATAGCTCTTTCGAAATGTAGGCCCGACAAGCAGGTTTTAAAGTCGAAATTAGTCGTCATAGCGTAACATTTTGAACTCTTGACTATCGTCTACATTTATTTATCTTAGAATCGTGTAGCTCATGTTCGCTGCAAACGTTCGAACCGGCTCGGGTCGGCTTCGTACAGAGTCTCGGCTCGATTTTCGTTAAACTTCAGTCTCGGTCCCGGTTTCAAACAAGGATCTCGGCGTCTCAGCGAGTCTCGATTTTACCATTCGCCACCCCTACATTTATGATTTAAAGCATTGATACAACTATCCTGTTATACTTCCCACCGACGCGACGCAGCCTGACGCTAGCCCCTCAGTTATTTTAAGAAACCTACCCACCGCCCCTCCCCCCCCAAATAAGTATAGCTTGCAATACAAGTACTCGGGTTGTTTTCTTCTTTCGGTTCACCTATGACGATGTTCTTATTACATTGCTTCAGATCATAAACTTAGCAATCCCGGTAATTTAGTCTATTTAAAATTTTTTACTATGCTACTCATATAGCTACAAAACAGGAGAAACAACAAACAGTATTGCCATTGTTTCTCCATGAAATAAACAACTTGTTACCTTTAAGGACATTTCGCAACGCTAAGTACTTCACCGGAAATTAATAATTAGCTGTTATCAGCAGTTCCTTTGAGTTGCCTGTGCACAAGTTTATCCGATACCAAACCCTTGACCTATCGCGCGTGCGACATGCTTATCGACCTAAACTTGTATGTACAGACCATATCAGGAGCCCATCCTCCTGCCATATGAGTTTCCTCGTCAGCGCAAATTTATGCGGTACTGGATAAACCACTATGCAACCGTAAAAAACAAAACAGCACAATCCGTACCGAAGATTCAACAAGTGTTAAGAGCGTAAAACCTCTTCCACAATCTACACTTATAACACAAGTTGGGTCTGTGTCTGTTGGCTTGTGCAGGAGAACTAACTCGTGATACGATCACCTGAAAAAAATTACTCGAACCCAAGCTTACAACCAAGACTACTAGTTCGCTATAGACACTAGACCACATGACAGGCGCTAGACTCTTGTAGACAAACAAATAATTATAAAAATAAATAAATCATCTGATACCATACACCTTGCAGGTGACCTTGTTTCCTTTAAGAACGTTTCGCAACGCTAAGTACTTCACCGGAATTAATAATATTTTATTAGGCCCGGGTTGCACTTGAGACAAAATTTGGCAAGTTTGTTTGATAACCAAAAAAATGTCAGATTCCTGTCAACAGCTGAAAACGCCAAGTGCGACCTACTTGACTCTACACGGCAAAACGAGTTTGCCTTTTCGTCGAGGGTCGAGAGTCGAGGGTAAACTAGTCGAGGTCGAGGGTAAATGGTCGAGGGTCGAGGGTAAACGGTCGAGGGGTCGAAAATTTTTCACAATTATTTTTGAACGTCGTCGAATCAAAATTTCGTGTTTAACTCGAGTTTTTTTAGCCTGTTCAGGCTTTCGTTAGTTGAAACAGGCATTTGTTGTACTCCCGGGTTATAGTGTAGTTTCCCTTAAACTGTTGACTCGACCCTCGACCAAAAGGCAAACTCTAAATTAATGATTTGGCAATCCAGCGTTCAAAAATTTTGTTCAATTTAAAACCTAGAAATCCCAAATAACAGCAACAAAGGTTAGAAGCGTGACAGGAAGTTCAACATCATTGAACTGTTGACTGTTCTTCGCGGACTGTTCGAAAGAGATGGTATAAACAGAATTTTTGAAGCAGGATCTCAGTTGTAATTTTCTTTAACTGTAAGACATTTAAAGGGTCGTCTCTTTTAGGACTAATAGAGTACAATGTATGGGCAATTTTTTTGAAAGAAAGCTTTAGACGTAGAAAGCACTTAATTTCGAGAAAACATCCGGTATTTCCCATTGGAAATTTCTATCTCTTGTGCTATCTACGAAGGGTTCGGTGGATTATGCGGAGTGCGGAGTGCGGAGTGCGGAGTGCGGAGTGCGGAGTGCGGAGTGCGGAGTGCGGAGTGCGGAGTGCGGAGTGCGGAGTGCGGAGTGCGGAGTGCGGAGTGCGGAGTGCGGAGTGCGGAGTGCGGAGTGCGGAGTGCGGAGTGCGGAGTGCGGAGTGCGGAGTGCGGAGTGCGGAGTGCGGAGTGCGGAGTGCGGAGTGCGGAGTGCGGAGTGCGGAGTGCGGAGTGCGGAGTGTGGAAAATGTGGAGTGTGGAAAATGTGGAGTGTGGAAAATGAGGAGTGTGTGGAAAATGCGGAGTGTGGAAAATGAGGAGTGTGGAAAATGAGGCGTGTGGAAAATGTGGAGTGTGGAAAACGCAGAGTGTGGAAATTTTTTTCATTAAAAATCTTTAAAGGCCATTGTCACGATATTTGGCAAAACAAGAAGGTGTCTTCGCATCAGTTGAATCCCAAAACTAATGATCTAGGTTTGTTATTGAAGACTATTTGAAGGTACTGAAACTGTTTCCACTCTTTAGAGCTAAAAGTTTGAAATCTGTTGTTACTTTTTAACCAACCGTAAGTGATCGCGTGACAGATTAGAGAGCGGAAATTGGATAATAAGGTGTTATTATCACATTCCTAGATAGCACAAGAGATAGAAATTTCTCAATGGGAATTACCGGACGTTTTCTCGAAATTAAGTCTTTCTTACGTCTAAAACTTTCTTTCAAGAAAAAAATGCCCATACATTGTACTTATTAGTCCTAAAAGAGACGACCCTTTAAATGTCTTACAGTTTAAAGAAAAGTACAACTGAGATCCTGCTTCAAAATTCTGTTTATACCATCTCTTTCGAACAGTCCGGAAGAACAGTCAACAGTTCAATGATGTTGAACTTCCTGTCACGCTTCTAACCTTTGGTTGCTTTATTTGGGATTTCTAGGTTTTAAATTGAACAAAATTTTGAACGCTGGATTGCCAAATCATTAATTTAGAGTTTGCCTTTTGGTCGAGGGTCGAGTCAACAGTTGAAGGGAAACTACACTATAACCCGGGAGTACAACAAATGCCTGTTTCAACTAACGAAAACCCTGAACAGGCTAAAAAAAATCGAGTAAACACGAAATTTTGATTCGACGACGTTCAAAAAATAATTGTGAAAAATTTTTCGACCCTCGACCATTTACCCTCGACCCTCGACCGTTTACCCTCGACCCTCGACCATTTACCCTCGACCCTCGACTAGTTACCCTCGACCCTCGACCCTCGACGAAAAGGCAAACTCGACAAAAACTTGTCTACAAAGACAAATCTTCAAAGAAGCCGTAGTCCTGCTACAAACCAGGAAATTTTAGGAAAAAAAAAAACAAAAAATGTTTTCTTTGGGATAACGTTGTCCATCAATGTCAAAAGGCCTTAATAATGTCGTGTACTCAGTTTGCATTTTATTATTTCGTTGCGACTGAGTTGTGCTATCGATCACGAGTGCTTAGAAATGAATCCAGGTTTCCGATCAAATGTTCCCGTTCTTTGGGGGAGCGACACAGATAACTACGATCAGCACAATGGGTATAGGCCAAGACTGTATGTTTCCTGAAATAATTACCAGGAATTGACGCATCAAAAATAATGTATTTCAAACCACGACTGGTCAGGTCTTGGCAAAGTGCAAAATCGTGGAAAGCGACGGCCGCGGACGTCTTCTTCGCCGTTGGTTTAGCATCAAAACTTGTGCCTGTAGTGCTCTTATTTCTACTATACTAGAAAGGATGATGACTCTTTGCGCATCGTTAGCTAGACTAACGTTTAAAAGGAAGAAAACAGAAAGCCAGAAAGATAGCACTTTCTCGTTGATTCATCCTTTACGATTGCTTATGCCCGCCACTTTGAAAAAAAAAAAACAGCGGGAAAATTGAAATTATGCAAGAAATGGCGCGCCGGATAAAGTGACAAGACTTCTGTTTACTTTACCATATGTCAACCGTGTTTTAAAACAACTTTGTCGGTAACATCTTAGGACATTTCAAATGTTTATCTCAAGTGCGACCCGGGCCTTATCAATGTTTTTGGAGCAGTTTCCTTTGAGTTGCCTGTATCCGATACCGAACCCTTGACCTATCGCGTGTGGGACGTGCTTGTCGACCTAAACTTGTATGTACAAACCATATGAGTTTCCTCGTTAGCGCAAAATTTATGCGGTACTGGATAAACCACAATGCATCCGTAAACACCAAAACAGTACAACCCGTACCGAAGATTCAACCAGTGTAAGAGCGTAAAAGGTCTTGCACAATCTACACTCATAACACAAGCAGGGTCTGTGTCTGTTGGCTTGTGCCAGGAGAACTAACGCTTGATACGATCACCTGAAAAAAATTACTCGAACCCAAGCTTACAACCAAGACTACTAATTCGCCGTAGACACTAGACCACGTGACAGGCACTCGACTCTCGCAGACAAATAAATAAATAAATAAATCAGGTGATGGCATAGCGTGGCTTTACACTTCGTGTAAGCCACACAAAAAGTAAACAAAACTGCGCGCTACAATGTGTTGGTCATTTTATTTGGAAGATTCGCCTTGTAGACCAGCTCCAGGGCAGGATGACGTTACCATCATTCTTGTGAAGGATTGCAACAAGGACTTATCTAACCATCTTTTTGCGCTCGGCGTAAGCGGAAGTACGGGGACTGAGCAAAACGCACAGCTTTGTAGCGAGGCTGACATCCTATTCAGCCGTGGCGGGTGTATTTTCCCCACGGAAAAACAGATAGAAGAATGCACTGTTTGCCCTGGACACAGGTACTCCCTGACGTATGGCTGGACAAGAAGAAAACGGCTGACCTGATATCATCCCAATCATTCTGGAAAGCGTAACCTACAGAAAATGCCTCGGCGCATTAATATATAAATGTCGCCCAGCACCTATATCCTTGAAAACCAAACCATTCCTGTAGGAGCATGTATGAAAAACTAATCGTAACTCAATGTCTAGGTTTCCTGGCCTATATAAAAGGGTTTTATTCAGTAACAATACGCAAAGAAACGTAAGAAAGAGAGGAAACTTATTGAAAACGGATATTTACTTTTTGTGACCCGAGGCTACACGCTATTTCACGGCAAAACATTTGTACGACTTTGAACTTGGTTGCTATTGAGAGACCTGTACAGGTGGAAAACAGTTCTGATGTCCTGATCATTGCGTAATGATCGATATAGGTAATGTAGCAGTCAAATCGAAGCTTAAACATCCCCCCTGCTCAAGTGTGTTAAGGCTTGGCCTAGCTAATTAATATGCATATTTTTGTTTTAAGGGAATCGGTGTATCCAATCCTTATGAAACTTGGCAAATAGCTTTATAGCCGCATCCTTGCTCATTTGATTGGCTTTTTAATCTTAAATTTTGGTCACGTGACTCTTTACCGGCTAAAAACAATTCAAACGTTTAATCGAAAACGGGGTACTGAAGGATATCTTTCGAGATTGCTTTTTTTTTGCTGTTTTACTTCTGTCAAGTGCTATTTTTTGCCGCCTTTTAATCATGTCCACATGTTAACAGTAACGGGTCACGTGACATCACGTGACAGGTCAGGTCACGTGACGTGCTCAGGTCAGGTCACGTGACATGCTAAATGTTTAAATATCTCTAAAAGAAAATGACCTATACCACCTTAAAAGGCAGATTTTCAATTAAATAGTGATTCTAAACAAATTGAATCACAACATTTTTAGGAATTCCAAGTGCAAACATGCCCCATTTCCGAAAACACGCATTGTGACGTCGTTATTCAGGAAATGTCACGTGACACTAAAAACCACTGCCATGTTGTTAAACAAGTGAAATTCTATTTTAATTTCCAATAAATGAGAGCAATAAGTCATGTTGTACTAAAAAATTAAACCAAATTGATTTCTTTGCGGGGGGTAGGTTGAGTTCGTTACACTGTAACATGCACAGCCTCAGTAGCGTAATAGAAGCTACTGAAACGTTTAAAACAGTAATCTGGTGATTTTCCTGGGGGTTGGGGCATTTGAACAGCTTTTCGGCCCGGTGAAGGGGGGGGGGGGATTTGAATAAAATTTTTTTAAAAAATTCAAATGCCCGGCGGGGGGTTGTCTGGGGGATGTTGAAGCTTCGATTTGACTGGTACATAACTATTAGTTTGTATAAAAGAAGAAAAACGATATCAAGAGTCACATGGAGGTATTACAGGATGTAGAGCGGCCGTTGCGGAAGTGAGCGCAGTTAATGAAACAGATGGGACCAACAAACTCAGTGAAAGGAATCAGCAAGTTGAACAACTTCGAGTTTTCGTGTTTGGTGTGCTTACCAAATTGGTCCTGGAAGCCTGATGACTTATGAAGGAAAGGCAGCGCAAGGAGAAACTGGAATGAAATTGTTGCAGCCAATTGGCGCAAGCCCTCAGCTTAGAAATGTTGGCTCAGGACCACATCCATACCTCTCTCGAGAACCAAGAAATGAAGTCTTTTTTTTGTGATGCGCCTAGTTGTGTGCCTGACTTTCAGAGACGCGAACGAGGCTCAGGATCATATGGACACTGGAACACATCAGCTCGTTTTGGAACGTGAAACAGTTTACGACACCATGAGAAGAAAATGGGTACAGCATGTCACCGGAATAGTGTCACGGTCCGCTGAATCCTCCAAGTCTGCCCGTTCACCTGACTCTAACCTTTCTTCTTGTAGTGATGATAACTTAAGTGTGCAAGGCTGGGCACTTAAAGGCCAGAAAACGGCAGCAAAAAAACTCCGAGAAATTCAAGAATTTTTAATAGCCAAGTTCAGTAAAGACTCCCGATTATCCGCATTGCAGAGAAGCAAAGAGGCTCATGCAGTTACGGTACAAGAAGAAGAAGAAGAAGAAGAAGAAGAAGAAGAAGAAGAAGAAGAAGAAGAAGAAGACAATCTTACTGAAGATGACTTCAGCACCTGGAAGGTCAGTCATTTAAAAAGAACCTAAGATATGAAGTGTATGAAGCAGTTGATCTTCAGCACCCACTGTCTTTTGAAGACCGCGACATTTGCAAAATAGCAAAAGGCGGAAAGCTCAAAAATCTGAAAGTCGTGGAACTGAAAACATTTTCGCAAAATGATCAATGACGACTGTTGGTAATCAGTAAAGAAAAAAACCATACATTGACGCAATAGAAGAGTTGATGAAGTCCTTTTTCTTGTAGCAAGCTGTAAGATGTCGGTCAGAGATAATCGTCCCTGAGCACAGCTGAGGTGAAAGACTTTCGCCATGAGTTATCTTTCTGACACTGATGCTTGGGAAAGCGGAAGTGCTGCAAGAAAGCTAGACACTTGTATCACTCACATGGCTGAAAATCGCAATGTTCGCTTGCCCAAGGGGTCACAGAAGGCAACTTAGCTTCTTTTCACCTGTTTGTTTTCAGTTGGTACAGGGGTACAACATGTAGGGTGTGCTTTATATAAAGTTGGTTCGATGTAGTAAAAAGAGCTGTTGTAAAGAAATTGAAATGCTGAGCCGTTCGTCAGAACAAGGTTTTATTCGACAGTGGATGTAGAGGACTCCCCCGAGAGTAGGCCACTAAATTCAGTGAAAAAGGGAAATTACCGAAAGTAGAGACTCAACTCGAGACATCAGCTCCAGTCTTCTGCAATCATTCTCTTTTGGAACTGGCCATTATATTACACTTTTAAAGAAAGTGATGGTGGCAAATACCCGTTATAACCAATTCTTTAAGGAAGTATTGAAGAAGCGTAAGGTTTAACGTATTTGATATTGCAGATCCAGATAACTCATTGTACTTTATAACATTACGTAGAGCAAAACAGCATTTCAAAGGTATTTTTTCTGATCCGCTCGCATTCCTGGAAATTCACTACAATTAAGCATACGAATAAGCAATACCACTGGTAGCTTATATTTTTTTACCCTCTCACACTGCCTGATTAAGTAATGTAAACAGTAATACGAATGGGTGGATACATTCAAACCCAAAACAAGCCGAAATACAATATTATTACTTCGTGAAATCCGATACCAACGGTTCAGCACGACGTGGTCAATATTGGCATTTTATACAAATTTGTCGAACATGCAACAGTGAAAAGAACTTCACTACATCAGCCAATTCATGGAACTGTTAAGGGACTTGAAAAACTGAATTGAATTTACATTTGCTCTAGTTTTCTATTTCAGGTAATTCTGTGACTTTCAGAACATTTGTTCAAATTTGTGTCAACCAAGGATGCGTGACCTTGAAGGATGACGTGACAAATTGTTAGTTTTTACATAAAAAATGCAACTGGAATTCTCGTTAAAATCTCCTCTGAATTTAAAGAACCCACAATTCTGCTTCTCGATTTGGAAAGATGGATTGATTAGCAGGTTTTAGCACCCGTTTCTCTCTAAATAAACCGCCGCCGATTTGAGGAAAGTAGTGGTTAAAAAAGCGTTAGAAAATTGAGAAATTCACCTACCACAACTTGTTTTCTGTATGGTAAGCTACGAAATGTTTCAAACAGGTCAATAATGGCTTATCGTAAGCCTTTATAGGTCCAGGTAATAGAATCTTAAAGATGGCAGCTTTCGTGAAGTGTTTACAATTGTTACACGTTTTCGATTCTAAGTGTCTAAATTAACTCCATTTTTTCAAGCTAACGGTGAGTTTTTAGGGGGGGGGGGGGGTGGTCTGATCTCGAACAGGAAAAGATTTTGAAATCTAAAAATGTTGCCTTTCAACATCATTGATGAAATGTATTAAACGGCCAAAATATGGAAGGAATCAGCTGATCCCGATCCGTGAGGTCTGCCCGGTTTTCTCTGACAATGGCAACAGTTTCTATCACTTTCGAAGACGTAGATTTTGATGGATCATAATTGCCACTCTTTATCAGTTGATGCTACAATCATGGTATCAAAAATCTGCTCCATCACTGGAGAACACGTTAGTATTATTTTTGTGACACATTAGGTTACCATAGCAACACTATGACCTGCTAAAAACACCCTTAATTTCAGCTTTAAGCGTTTATATTTCAAAAATGGCACGGTGAAATTTTTTCTTATTATAGAATTTTGATAAGCAGGATAAGACGCAACTTTTGGAAAAGTTTAAAAAAATTCTGCAGGTGGCGTTCAGAGCCACCTTAAATTTTCGAAAATTTAAGGTGGCTCTGAACGCCACCTACAGACTGAATTTTTTTAAAGTTTGCCAAAAGTTGCGCCTAATCATGCTTATCAAATGTTGATAATATAGTAATATTTCACCGTGCCGTTTTTGAATTAAAAGCCCTAAAGGTGTAATTAAGGGCGTATTTAGCAGGTCATACTGTTGCTGTGGTAACCTATTATGTTATGAAAAGGACAACGACGTGTTCACCAATAGTTGGGCAGTTTTTTGATGCCATGATTGCAGCATCAAGTGATAAAGAGTGGCTATAACGACGAATCAAAATGCAAGTGCTTGAAACTGTTTTGAGCCACCTTAAGTTTTAAACGCTGACGAAGCATTACAGACTGAATATAACCATGGATTCAGGTACAAAACGCGGACTGGTGGCTAAATGCGGTACACCAGCTGCAATCCTTGGTTTTTACTGACCAGTCGTAACTAGTATTACGTAATACAAGTCTGCCAGGAGTTATGAAAACTGGCTCGGCAAAAATTAATTTTTTGTAACTTTTCACAGCTTCCCCTGTCTAATAATAGCTGTTTACTGTGTTGTTCACGGCTGATGTCGGTTGTTTTGCTTGTTCTCTGGTTAGGGATTTGTATAGAAGTGAATGTAGACAGAATAACTATCTTACTCCCTTCCCCCAACTCCGTATGTTTTTTTCCACAATTCTAATCTTTTTCTTTAACACAAGTGACAGTTATTTGAAATCGGTGCGCGCCTAAAGCTTGATCCAGCAGTTTGCTTTTAGATATTGGTCACGCTGAGAATAGTTTCCGGGAGAGCAGCATGTAAAGCTCTGAGATGGGTCAAAGTTATTACGATTATATTGGCAGAGTCTGCATCGTTCAATATCGTATTTTATTCTCATTTTATTTGACGTAACGGATCCATCAATTTGATCTGGGCTGAGACAGAAAGGTACGATATTTTTTGGCCTCGGAATCAGGCTATTAGGAGTCAAACGGTGAGAGCAAACTTGCAGGTGAACTTGGAGCCGAGCCAACACAAGACTGATGTGGTCCCACATGACTCTTCATCTGGGAACTTGCATAAGACGAGTGTAAGAGAAAAGTCCAGAGGTGTTTATTTGTCACTGAATAGGCTGAGTTTTTCCGAGTTTATCGATGATATTTCGCTTCTGTTGACAGTGAGAAGATTATGCGTGATTGTGGCTGGTCTTAGCAGTGCCGCGAAATCGTGTGATTGTGTGATTTGGTAAAGCAACTCTCGACTCAGGAAAATCATCGGATCTAGGTCTAGTTTCAGCGGGCTCTACTGGCATTGAACCATAGGCCAGTCTTTGTGCAGATAAGAAGGTGACAATTTGCGCACTATGTTTCATTCAGTTTGTTGTCTATTCCATGCGAAATTCTGTTGTTTATCAGATCGCGAAAAAATTAGTGTTTCGCTGACTATTTTAGTTGCTATGTAAGCCTTAACCAGGCACTCTTTCGCTGCAGCTCACTTAACTTAAAAATTTCTAGACTGAAATGACACCGGTTTGAAACTTCGCCGGGAGTCAGAATATGTTCTAAAATGTTGGAATGCTTCTAGGGACCATTAACTTACTTCCCGGCGTCAGATAAAGGTTTTTAATCGGCCTTTGGACGAATTTTATTGCGTTTAATTGCCAATTAGTGGAATGAGTCGATATCTTTGCTAACCCGGTTTTCAAAAATCCAGGTATAACTGTAAACAAGAAAAAAACCTTCTCGTATGCACGTGCTTTGCGATCAATTCATTTGCTTTCGCGCTTCCTGGCGGCAGGCCAATTTCACGTTTACGCAACAGCTCAGCACCAATTTTTGCTTTACTACCAAAACAGGAGCGCACTCTTTAATCTACGATTAGCCATATTTTATTTCATCTTATCTTATATTTACACTGTCAATCAGTTTAATTTTACGTATTTTTGATATTACACAAATATTGTGATCAATACATACGCATGGGGACAGCTATTGTTAGAGTTATCTTCATAGAGTTATAGAGTGGAGTTAGAGTTGTAAAATCTTGAATTCAATAGAGATGTTTCTCGTTACGTCACCTATTGTCATTAATGTGCCAACCAAAGGTTTATTGGCTGTTGAAACAATGCATGCTATTGTTCAGTGGCTGGCAAATTTGAATGTCAAAAGAAATATGACGTCAATGTTTGTAAACAAGAAACAACGGTATATTTTGGAGGCCAAAATCCTGAATTCAAGATTTTGGCATTCCAAAATCTTGAATTCCATAGAGATTTTGGCCGTCCAAAATCTTGAATTCAGGATTTTGGCCGTCGTTAACTCTAACTCTAAGTCATAACTCTACTTAAATAACTCTATTGCTAGTCAATCTCCATACGCATCCATTGCAATATAGCGATATTCACCATTACGTCACCTATTGTCATTAATGTGCCAACGAGAGGTTTATTGGCCGTCGAAAGAAAAGGTTCTTTTGTTCGGTGGTTTGTAAAATTTAAATATCAAAAGACTTGTTTGTAAACAGTGAATAGCGCTATATACCCGAAGGTTGGTTACTTCTTTTAAAAAAGTCATCCCACGTTGAACCAGTGTCTGATTTTATGTTGTGGTGGTCGTGCACGATCCACTGAAAATTTCTTTGCTTACAATGTTAGCTGCGCGTTCTAAATATCGTCATATTACATTGCCACCGCTTTCCGCGTCAAAAACTTAGTGATCCTATATTTTCGTGAACTCTACGTAAACTTACGAATACCTAAAACCAAAAATATTTTTTTTATGTATGTACATTTACACAGTTATGTACATATACATGTACACAGTACCTTTCAGGTGAAGAACTATCAAGAATCAAGCCACATTTTATTTACCTTCTCATTCCTCTAGAATAACCCTAGCTAGTCGAGGGATATTCTGTTACATGCATTGATGTTTCGGTCCTTAGGACTTGAGTTATTACAAACCTCTTTAGTCCTTCATTGTACTAAAATCCTTGAATCAGACGAAAAGGATTTACTCACACGAGAGCAGGACCCAAACTGACTATAAGTCTTGTGGCGAATCACTAAGTTTTTAAAACTGCAAACCAGATGTCAGAGAGCTTTTACGAGTACGTTAACGAGACAAGCGACCTCCTCGCGTAAGGATACTGAAGGGAAGAGAAAAAAAAAATCAAAAATCAAAAATCGTACCATTCAAAAGCTATGCTGCTGGTCTATTTGTTATCAGAGTGGATGAGAAAGAGATCTGTGTATGACACAAATCATTTTGGGATCTCTCTCAGCAAATCAAATCTCTGCTTATAAAAGTGAATCGTGTGTATGAAGATTTCGGCATCCCGAGATTTGAACGATCTTAAACTTTTTGATCTTTGAGTTCCTAAAAACGGCACCAGGTAGTGACCATATTCCAACATTTCCGATGCTACTCTCACTGTGGTTAAGCCTGAGATTTTGTGGTTGAGTTTCAAAAGACTTCGCGGGCCTGTTTCTTGAACGCCCAGTAATTTTTTCGGGCCCGCAAAATGATTTTTAGTTAAACTTTATCTGAAAACAGAAACTGTATACGCCTGAAACGTCTTGATTAATGAGAACTTCTGGTCATACTAAGAATATGTAAACAATACAGTCATGTAATCATATGGTTTTAGGTTTTCCTACGGCTTCCTGGAGGCGAAAACTAATATTGGAAAAAACTTGGCCTCAGCTGTAGCAAAACCAAACCTTCTATTTAATTGCTATTTAGAAAAGCCCCACGCCTCCAGTGTTCTCTTATCACCTACCACTTCAAGAGATATTGAGAATATAATTGTGTCCCTGGCTTGTGGCCCATTTAGTATTTCAAACTCCCTTCTAAAGACTTTTAAGGCTTTTTATCAATCCCTCTTCAGCTGCTTTTCAATTGTTCATTTTCGACTGGTTTGGTGCCTGATCAATTAAAAGCAGCTAGAGTTGTTCCAATTGACAATAAAGGGTCCAATTATTTAATCTCCAATTATTCACCCATTTCCTTGCCCTCCGTATTGAATAAATTAATTGAAAAAATTAATGTACAATAGGATTGTCATAGGTAAATAAAGAATTCAAGATGGTGGCGTGTACAAAGGTCAGCCATTTTGGAAAACAGCCCACTAGCCTCGACAGAGGACCTGGGATCAGTCTCACAGATTTCTATGGCGACCCGAAATCACGCCAGGGTCTCTCAAAAATGTCAAGCAACTTCAAAATCCACGTGACTAAATTTGTGTCGTAGCTATTTTGGGGGGAGGGGGAGAGGCAAGAGCTAATCAATAGTTGAATTTAGAATTCAAGATAGCGGCATCGGCTCGGATACCCTTAGCAGCAATGAAACCTGGAAACTAGGCTCCAGGTTCCAATAGGAATTTGTTTTGGGTGGGAAAATTGCCCACCGGACGCGAAGGCACGGGACAGATCTAACTATTCTTCCTTTAGACTCGTTCGATATGCCAATAGACAATCGATTTATACACATCTAAATCAAATGTGAAAATTGTACTAATTTTTCAAAAATCCTAATTCTTTACAGGCGGAACGTGTGCGGTTCCTTAGTGGGAGGACACCCATAAACATTTTTTTCACAATAAACGCGAATCATTAGTGAGTGCGTTGAGGGAGAAAAAAGAGAGCGATGTCCAACAAGGTGTGTGCGCTACTAATTGAAATACATCAGGTGGAAATGCAAATCTAAACTCACTGATCTCGACTGTTCCCTTGAGAAAAGCATCATCAAAAGAATCTTAGATAAACAAAAGACATTTTAAGCCACCGAGAAGAATCAACATAGTAACTCAGAGATGAAACGTGAAATGAATTAAAACCGAGCGCATGCTTAGAAGCTAACGTAACATCTAAGGTATTTCAGCAAACGGTCGCGCTTGAAGTAAAGATAAAAAGACATTGCAAATCGCATCGCTCCTGATTCAACAGCCGCACAAATTATAGTTCGGTCTAAGCACTTCTCTAATAGTGGCAAGAATAATTCACTTACATCAACCATAGTAGTTTCAAATTGCTCCAAAGCGATGCTCAGCTCTTGATCACTTAGTTTCATAATCGCCAAGACAAGAATCCGAAAAAGTGTGTCCAACTTCGTCACAAGTAAAATGATTTTGCTCAAGTCTTATATGAAAACGTGTATTCAATGAGAAGATGGGGGATAGGGGTATCTCACACAACACGTGGTTAAGAACCATTATGAAGATGGGGGATAGGGGGTATACCTATGTCATGAAATTGTTATAAACAAAACAATGGGTCTGATACAGTATTTATGACGTTTATTGAATAGTAACAGCATAAAAACCAAAGAGAGAATTGAGTACAACTTTAAGTCTTGACCGTCGGTGTTTCACAAAGTGTATCGCTGGGAACTAGACTCGTTTCTAGTTTCTCAGACTCTTGGTCCCAGGCCCTAAAACACACGATATTCTGACCAATTTGTCTTTGTTTTTTTTTTGTCTGATCTGTTCCTTATTCTTGGCATAATAAGATCTCCAATATTCGTTGATCCGTTCCCTGTTGTTTTTACAGTATTGGCTTCGGTTAGTTCTGGTGTGTTCCTTGTTTTGTTGACAATACGCTCTCTGGCTGCTGGCGAGCCTTTCTCTGTTGTTTTCATACTAATACTTTTTACGACGTGATTTGAGAATCTCAGCGTTCTCGGTACGATATCGTTTTTGCCGGGCCAGGATTTGCTCGCTCTTCTTTGCATAATAGTTTTTATGGTAGGTTTTCCTGCAAACAACTATCTTGTCATTCCCCAACCGTTGATTGGAGCAATTCATCTTGTGTGGCGCTTACAAATAATGATTAAAACTCTAGAAATCACAAACTCTTATAAGAGTCACATGGCCAATTCAGTGTATCACACTAAGGTTTAAACCTCCCCTTCAGCTACTTCTTCGTCATCGTCTTCATCGGAGAGCAATTTCTTTTTCATTTGTCTGTTCAACAGGAATTTCCGTTTTGCCACTGCCGACTCGGCCGCCGCGTCAAAATCCATGTCATCTTCCTCAATAAAGCGTCGAAGAGTCTTCGGTGTATTGCATCGTGTTTGATATGATGAGTCCATTTTAGACGCTCTAAATAAGTCCTTCGTAGCCATCTTCTACTCACAGGTAACAGGGCATTGAAAGCGGCATTTTCGGCATAGTGTTGGGATTTTTCCCTATCCAGGAACTGTTGGACTACTTTCAGGTAGGTTTCTTTGATATCTTTCCCGACTTTTTGACGTAACGGGCTCCACGGATCTGGTTCATCTCCGTCGTCTGCTTCTTCTTCCTCTTCGGAGCTACTGGTCTCTTCCTCTTCAGGCTCCTCTTCTTCTTTTTTTTCTTCTTCTTTTTCTTCTTCTTCTTTTTCTTCTACTTCTTTTTCTTCTTCTTATTTTTCTTCTTCTTTTTCTTCTTCTTTTTCTTCTTCTCTTTCTTCTTCTTGTTCTTCTTCTTGTTCTTCTTCTTCTTGTTGTTCTTCTTGTTCTTCTTGTTCTTCTTGTTCTTCTTGTTCTTCTTGTTCTTCTTGTTCTTCTTGTTCTTCTTGTTCTTCTTGTTCTTCTTGTTCTTCTTGTTCTTCTTGTTCTTCTTGTTCTTCTTGTTCTTCTTGTTCTTCTTGTTCTTCTTGTTCTTCTTGTTCTTCTTGTTCTTCTTGTTCTTCTTGTTCTTCTTGTTCTTCTTGTTCTTCTTGTTCTTCTTGTTCTTCTTGTTCTTCTTGTTCTTCTTGTTCTTCTTGTTCTTCTTGTTCTTCTTGTTCTTCTTGTTCTTCTTGTTCTTCTTGTTCTTCTTGTTCTTCTTGTTCTTGTTCTTGTTCTTGTTCTTGTTCTTGTTCTTGTTCTTGTTCCTGTTCTTGTTCTTGTTCTTCTTCTTCTTCTTCTTCTTCTTCTTCTTCTTCTTCTTCTTCTTCTTCTCCAAATTCCAAATGGAATATAAATGGAAGAAGCGTTTCGGTTCAAGACACCCTCTAGTATCTTTATTGTTAGTCCTTCCCGTTGTGGCAAGACTTGTTTCACCGAATCTTTACTCTTGAATCATTTGGAAGACTGTTTGCAAGCCCTCCCCCAACCATTCATTATTGCTACGGGGCGTGGCAAGAGAGATTCCAAGACATGAGAGATGCGAGTGTACAATTTCACGATGGGGTTCTTAACACCTTCCATTTGCAAAACTGGTTTCCGAAAGGTGGTTTACTCGTTTTAGATGATCTGATGGTCGAGGAAGGTGAAGACAGAGTTGCTGGACTTATTCACCAAACATTCACATCATCAAAATATCACTGTGTTGCACTTGTGCCATGACAAGTTTCCACCAGGGAAATACGCAAAAAGCATTTCCAGGAATGCCCACTACATCGTAGCCTTCAAAAATCAACGAGATCAATTAGGGATGAAGAATTTACGGCTTCAAGCTTTACCCACTTGTTGGCAAGATATGATGGACGCGTATCGAAAAGTGACCGAACGACCGTTTGGGTACACGGTCCTAGATTTACATCCTGCTAGTGACGACAGGAAACGCGTATTAAGTCACCTCTTGCTGCACGAAGGTTACCTGCGCTGGCATCGACGAATCAAGAAAGAGGATGTTTGATCACTGAGCAAAAATGATATATTAAATATCACTTCAATCGTTTCGGCTTATTTGAAGCGCGTTGTCTTGGGTGAAGGACGACAAGAACCATGCGTACTCCTTCAACAGATATTTTTGGTCCCGTGGAAGAAAACAATGATGAAACAAAAGAAGAAGAAGAACAACAACAACAACAAGAAAAAGAACAAGAACAAGAACAAGAACAAGAACAAGAACAAGAACAAAAAGAAGAAGAAGAAAAAGAAGAAGAAAAAAAAGAAGAAGAGGAGCCTGAAGAGGAAGAGACCAGTAGCTCCGAAGAGGAAGAAGAAGCAGACGACGGAGATGAACCAGATCCGTGGAGCCCGTTACGTCAAAAAGTCGGGAAAGATATCAAAGAAACCTACCTGAAAGTAGTCCAACAGTTCCTGGATAGGGAAAAATCCCAACACTATGCCGAAAATGCCGCTTTCAATGCCCTGTTACCTGTGAGTAGAAGATGGCTACGAAGGACTTATTTAGAGCGTCTAAAATGGACTCATCATATCAAACACGATGCAATACACCGAAGACTCTTCGACGCTGTATTGAGGAAGATGACATGGATTTTGACGCGGCGGCCGAGTCGGCAGTGGCAAAACGGAAATTCCTGTTGAACAGACAAATGAAAAAGAAATTGCTCTCCGATGAAGACGATGACGAAGAAGTAGCTGAAGGGGAGGTTTAAACCTTAGTGTGATACACTGAATTGGCCATGTGACTCTTATAAGAGTTTGTGATTTCTAGAGTTTTAATCATTATTTGTAAGCGCCACACAAGATGAATTGCTCCAATCAACGGTCGGGGAATGACAAGATAGTTGTTTGCAGGAAAACCTACCATAAAAACTATTATGCAAAGAACAGCGAGCAAATCATGGCCCGGCAAAAACGATATCGTACCGAGAACGCTGAGATTCTCAAATCACGTCGTAAAAGGTAGTATGAAAACAACAGGGAAAGGTTCGCCAGCAGCCAGAGAGCCTACTGTCAACAAAACAAGGAACACATCAGAACTTACCGAAGCCAATACTGTAAAAACAACAGGGAACGGATCAACGGATATTGGAGATTTTATTATGCCAAGAATAAGGAACAGATCAGGCAAAGACTTCGTGAAAAAAAACAAAGAAATATTGGTCAGAATATCGTGCGTTTTGGGGCCTGGGACCAAGAGTCTGAGAAACTAGAAACGAGTCTAGTTCCCAGCGATACACTTTGTGGAACACCGACGGTCAAGACTTAAAGTTGTGCTCAATTCTCTCTTTGGTTTAATGCTGTTATTATTTAATTAAGGTCATAAATTATGTACTAGTAATTTCAATATGAAAGCGAGGGCCGGCGAAGGGGTAAAAAGTTGTAGGATCCACACCTCACTTTGGACTTGAGAATCGCACGCTGTCAGACGCTTTTGCTTTCGACGTGCAGTTGACGTTGCCATATAACATGTAGGTATGTTTTCTCTTTGCTATGCCTTTATTTGCTTTGTAATCATTCATCAAGGTCACGAACAGATAGAGATCAATTTGTGTTTGGCTGCTTTTATAGATCCACCGCTTGAGAATTGAGCTCACTTTCCACGTGAGAATTTTACCACGATCTTACGCACAGACGGTTTCGAGGCGCAGTTGACTTTGCCATAAGACAAGTAGGCAAATATTTCTAAATGTTTTTATTTGTTAGATGTCTTCATTTGCTTGTGAAAATATTCATCAAGGTCAAGAACGGATTAATGATGAATCTTGGGGTAGAAAAGAGATCAATTTGTGTTTGGCTGCCTTACTGTGCGATCAAGTTTTGCCGATTCGCGACTCCTTTGATTTCACAGTTGAGTGGTTCGCAGATTTTGAATTATTCGCCTCCACGGCGAAGAACTCGTGTGAAAGTACGAGTCCTTTGATTCCACAGTTGAGTGATTCGGTTCAACTAACGATGCACATTTTTAATTGCCTACAGAAAGCTAACTATCTTTCCTCACATTCTTCCGAAACCAGCAACCTGTAGTCGGCAATTTACTCAAAATACTAGTAGATCTATTTTGGCCTCGTACTTCAGTACTGCTGGATGCACTGGAAAGAAAACAACGTCCGTGGAGACGAACCTGATCGCTATCTTGACACCTCCATTCGCGAATCACAAGCAAAAGAAGACATCTAGCAAATAAAAACATTTAGAAATACCTACCTCCTTGTTTTATGGCAATGTCAACTGCGCCTCAAAACCGTCTGTGCATAAGATCGTGGTAAAATTCTCACGTGGAAAGTGATCTCAATTCTCAAGCGGTGGATCTATAGAAGCAGCGAAACACAAACTGATCTCTTTCCGTTCGTGATCTTGATGAATGATTACAAAAGCAAATAAAGAGTTTTATGGCAACGTGTGGATCCCGGATTATGTCAGCCATGTGATTTGCGCATGATTGTCGTTTAACTATCCCGGATAATGCTCTACTGCGCTAGCTTCGAGTCTTACATCCCACAAAATTTTGAATTTTTCCCCCTATTGAAAAGAATAGTGTGCTGTCTCGCTAACGCTCGCCAGCAATCAGACCCTTTGTTTTGTTTATAACAATTTCATGACATAGGTATACCCCCTATCCCCCATCTTCATAATGGTTCTTAACCACGTGTTGTGTGAGATACCCCTATCCCCCATCTTCTCATTGGATACATGTTTTTATATAAGACTTGAGCAAAATCATTTTACTTGTGACGAAGTTGGACACACTTTTCGGATTCTTGTCTTGGCGATTATGGAACTAAGTGATCAAGAGCTGAGCATCGCTTTGGAGGAATTTGAAACGACTATGGTTGATGTAAGTGAATTATTCTTGCCACTATTAGAGAAGCGCTTAGACCGAACTATAATTTGTGCGGCTGTTGAATCAGGAGCGATGCGATTTGCAATGTCTTTTTATCTTTACTTCAAGCGCGACCGTTTGCTGAAATACCTAAGATGTTATGTTAAGCTTTTAAGCATGCGCTCGGTTTTAATTCATTTCACGTTTCATCTCTGAGTTACTATGTTGATTCTTCCACAGTGGCTTAAAATGTCTTTTGTTTAACTAAGACTCTTTTAAAAGATGCTTTTCTCAAGGGAACAGTCGAGATCAATGAGTTTAGATTTGCATTTCGACCTGATGTATTTCAATTAGTAGCACACACCTTGTTGGAGACCGCTCTTTTTTTCTCTCTCAACGCACTCACTAATGATTCATGTTTATTGTGAAAAAATGTTTATGGGTGTCCTCCCACTAAGGAACCGCACACGTCCTGCCTGTAAAGAATTAGGATTTTTGAAAAAATAGTACAATTTTCACATTTGATTTAGATGCGTATAGATTGATGGTCTATTGGCATATCGGACGTGTCTAAAGGAAGAATAGTTAGATCTGTCCCATGCCTTCGCGTCCGGTGGGAAATTTTCCCACCCAAAACAAATTCCCATTGGAACCTGGAGCCTAGTTTCCAGGTTTCATTGCTGCTTAGGGTATTCGAGCCGATGCCGCCATCTTGAATTCTTAATTCAACTCTTGATTAGCTCTTTACCCCCCTAAAATACCTACGTCACAAATTTAGTCACGTGGATTTTAAAGTTGCGTGACATTTTGAGAGACCCTGGCGTGATTTCAGGTCGCCATAGAAATCTTTGCGACCTATCCCAGGTCGTCTGTTGACGCTGGTGAGCTGTTTTCCAACATGGCCGACTTTCGTAAGTCGACTTTCATACGTGCTGCTATCTTGAATTCTTAATTTGCCTGTGACGTCATTTTAATGCTTCAATCTGATCGGCTTAAATTTGTGGCGGCCATCTTGGCTTTGGAAAACAGTAGCATTCGTTGTTTTCTAAACAATAGCCTATTGTCTTTCTCGGCTCCTGATTGGTTACCACTCCTATGAGCCATGTATACTACTAATAAGATCAATTGAAAAGGCATCTACTCTTGTGGCATCATCTTAGATTTATTTAAAGCATCTGATACAGTTGACCAGAAAACTTTATTAACCAAGTTAGAGTATTAATGGCCTATGAGGCGTTCTAAATGATTGGTTTGTATCCTATTTAAGTAACAGAAGACATTCTGAAAGTAAAGAATGATCATCGTAGTGAATTTTCCCATTTAAACAATTACACACATATATAAGGGGGGTTCTGGGGCCAGAATTCAGGGGCACCCGGCTGCTCGCAAAATCGCCGCCGGATATCCAACAATTCTGACTCCAGAACGCTCCCTTATATATGTGTGTTAGTAAAATCCATTGAAGAAATGTGGCGGCATTGTAAATGGGTAGAGGAAAAAAAGGACCGATCGATGAAGGCCAAATGAAGCCAAAAGTTTCAAGAATAAAAAGCGAAAGAGCTGGGGCCACTATGGCATATTTTAATACGCCAAACGGCGACGAAAAAATATTATTTTACCAGAAGATGCTGTTGAAATTATGAGACACATTAATCCATAACTGCTTGTCAATTTTCCTTTGCCAGACGACGACTGGCACGTGAAGATTTCAAACGGTGATGCTTTTGGAAGCTGAACAAATATTTTTGTCAATATGCAAATTCATGATTGTTTATACAAGCGTGAACCACAAAATATTTCATGCGAAACTTAAACCGCCGTTTCCTCTTGTTTGGCCTCTTCCATCACCTGAATTACTTGATATGTTATATCTCTGGCCTCTTTCTGCCAAGAAGAGAGGGAAAGTTCTGTGATAACGTACCAAATTGCATGGAATTAAACAAGCATTGAAAACCGGGCCGGTGCAATATTAATATCCCGTCGTGGCCAAGAAACAAACAGCGAGCAAATGGTTGTGCTTTTGGATGTGGGGAATGGCCGCCCCTGATTCCTGATACGGCATGTGCAGGCGCTTGTTAGGGGTAATGGGGTGAGACCGTCTATGGTGACAGCCCCCAGGTGAACCCGCCGCGACCCAGTAGATGACTGGGGATGCTCAGAGATCATTCAGGATCTCAAACCTCTATCCCGGAGGTTAAGTGGGAACGACAGCCGCCTTGTCAGCGGCGGGAAAAGTCCTTGCCGGGGCAAGGCAAAGAAAAAGCCACCAAGCACCCCCGACCAGGGTTTTCTTACTTTTCTTGACGCGTCACGCAACGTCACGCGTGACTTTTTGTCACGCTAAAATGAAAGCTGGAATCAAAATTTTTGAAATGTTAATTCGAACAGTCAGCGAGAGCAATTATTTTTTTTTCGAAAATCTTCCTGTATCTTGCTGCGATCCTTTTTGATCTTCTCAACATCTGGCCGAGACGACTGCCGAATGAGTTTAGCCCTAACAGCCTCTTTCAGCACATTGTACTACAAAAGTTCAGTCATAATTGACTGAAATTCACTGTCAGATATTTGATTGTCGCCAAGAGCATTGGAAAGTAGCCGATCGACAGTATCACGTTTCCCGATTGCAATTGTGACAATAACTTTTTGCTGGCAAATATCGGCCCTGAAGAAGCGAGAGCGAAAGCACCACCGACGCTGCCAAGTGGTATTGTAGCCGGCAGACCGACAACAGAAAGAGCGGAGCCGAAACTCACACTTGAGAACGCCGCAGAAAGAACATTATAGCCAGCAGCGCTCCCACCTCCTTGGCAAGTTTATATTTTTTCGCAACCGCCCGATAGTGGCCGACTTTTTTGTTCAGAGCAGCCGAAATTTCATTGACTTTTTGCATCCTGAAGTCAGGCTGTTGGTGGTTGAGTTCATTTTGTAGTTGCGGATAGAGTTCAAGAGGTGCAGACGGCATAACGTTCGGTATATAAATAGAATTTAATTAATTTCCAATTCAAATTCCATTGGCGAGCCGTTGAAATCAAACAGCTCGCCATCTTGATCTCTGACACTAATAGTGATACTATTTACATGAGAATCTGTCGAACAGTCACGAAAAGGCTGCTGCGGAGAAGCATAATAGCTTTCTTTTTCATTGGGCTTGCCTTTTACATCAAACTTGGACAAGAGATCTGACCTTTCGCCATTAAACAGATTTTTATTTTTGTCAATCAAATCACAGTGAATGAAATACGTTGTTGATGATCTTATGAGTTTTTTATGAATGCTATTTTCCTTTTTTACTCGCGGCCAATGCCAAGCAAATTGGCTAGATCACGATCAATCCTCATTGGTTTATTCCATGATTTGTAATCACAAGCTGGCCAAGGGGTGAATAAGTATCTGTGCTTATTTCATATATATTCTTTAAACGCGCCTTCCATGGTTTTTGCCAAGGTTTTCAAAGTGTAATATCCTGGTAGGATTTTGGAAATTTTCAGAGCATTATTTGGTTAAACTAGCGATATTGTGCCTTCATTTTTTAGAGTATTCTAAGAGTTGTAGAAACTGCAAGAGATCAGTTTCATGAAATGAACTTGGGGGATAGACTCGTCAAAGTAGACAGTCTCTCCATTTTTTTGCGTTACAATCGTGAGCACAACCATTTTATGTTAGACGTATATAATACAAGTTCAATGGACGACTTCACAAAATGGGCACAAAAGAAAGAGACAAAAGCCAAAATAGAGGTGGTAAAGAAAAGTGCGTGGGCACAATTCACAAAACAGTTTCTGAATGCGGACGAAAATCAATTCTTTGCACAAACGAGTGTTGATAATAAATGGAACGTAACGGCAGAAATGTTTTTCAATGAAGGCTCAGGGGCTTCACTGAGTGTGTTTGGCTGAGATATAAAATATTGGAGCCAGCAAATGAAGACCGCATTCGGTTTGGTTGGTGTGGCTGGGTTTCCCTATCAACTGTCGCCTCTCAAAACAAAGATAGCATTGCCAATTCCAGCCGTAGATTTTGCAGAAGCGGCGCCGAGTCTTGCCAAAATATTTAACAAAGAGAAAGAAACCTATGCGACGCCAGGCAAATTTTTCTGCACAAAATTTCGCGACATATTCCAAAAAATCAGGCTCACGCACACGGCATCGGCTGAGGTGAAAACCTGGTTAAGAGGCCCAAGCATAAAATACTGACCCCAACAACTAAACTTCGCGGTGTTTTGCGCGACGCAGGGGTGCGGGTTTTCGCGCGAAATCTTTGACAGTGGCATGGATCTGCCGCCGCAAATAAGGGCTTTTTACCAGTTTCATGTGTATTTTACGATCAGGCGAATTTTCTACCAGCTGGGCGACATCCAGAGCATAAGCGCCCTGCCCGGCGATCCTACCTTCAATCAGGTCAACGACCATTATGACGTTGCCTCGTACAAAAGGATAAGCGCCGAGTTCGGAATAGATCCATCGAGCGATTTTCGCTTCACAGTTGGAAAAAAACCGCGGCCTGGGCAGTGTACACATTGGAGTGACAGGGCAAGGGTTAAGGGAAACAGGAGCCGATTATCCAGGATAAATTAAATAAATTCAGTGATACAGGTAGAAAAGCAGGAGATGGGAACCTGCTCCCTTATATCCAGCCTGAACCAGTCGCGGCCATCCAGTATGACTGGTTTGCACCCAAAACAGCTGCGGGGCTCACGCGGGCGGGGCTCTCGATCAAGGAGCAGCATCCTTGGAGAAGGCAGGAGAGCGAAAGAGGCCCAGACGGAGTTCCTGACCCTGATGGAAGACGCCATCAGACAGCCGGACTTGGTGCAAAGCGTGCAAAGATATCAGCTCGCGAAGGTCAGGCTGAATCTTGCCGTGTACCCCGGATCGTGGCTGATGCCGGCGAGAATGGCCATCAACACAGAAAGTGTGGCTGGCTACAACAACAAGCTCAAGCAGGCAGCCGCAGGAATGAAGCTCGGCGTCAACAATGATGTAAATCTTGGCACAAAAAAGCGGCCCTCCAACTGATGGAAGGGGTACATAAAAAATAAACCCACCAAACAGCCATCCTTCAAACCCTTTCCACAAAACGGCCATGGCCGCGCAAACACCGAAGCCTGCTTCGAAAAAAAATGATGAAACAAATTCAGAAAAAACAGCGAAGCCAGAAATTGAGGAAACCATTTCAGAAAAATTAAACAAAACCGCGGTAATTGTTGGTGTTGTGGGAGTCGTGGCTTTGCTGTTAAAAGCATTGCGTTAACGCCGCTTTTTGAGGTATTTTTCAACAATGAAAACAACCGCCGCGAGAATCAGGAGTCATATGTGCTCGACTAGATAGCCGATTGCCTGACCCGCAGTTTTAAAAAGGAAGCTCACGATTGATCCGATAAGTCCGGGCAGTGCAGAAGCAGCTTTTGCACCAACTGCTTTAAGACCATTTTCAATTTCTTTGCCGAGAGTTTTCAGAGCATTGGTGATTACTCCAACAACGGCCCCGATTGTAATGCAGGCAGCAAGAAAGATCGATGTCACCGTCACGCCATATTTTTTGAAGATCTCACGGATTCTTTCTCGGAGAGGCATAACAACTTCTCTTTCCTCAACCTGAGTTTGCAGCCGCCCAAGTTCCTCGTTTATTTCCGCTACTCTAGCCTCTGCGGCTTGTCTTTCCAAGGGCGAGGCGTTATCATCTTGGATGATTGCCTGGTCTTCTTCTTTTGGGCGCTTGAGCTCGCTTTCCCGATCTTTTAATTCATTAAAGGATTTTGTGCTGTTCAACCTTTTTTCTATGGCGCTTGTTTTTCTTACAATATCGTCGAGCTTTGCTTTTTCTCTGGCAGCCTTTTCTAGCAATTTCTCTTTGTTTTTTGCTTGTTTTTCAAGCGCTGCTACTTCTTTTTTCTTATCATCAAACTCTTTTTGAAATTTTTTTTCAGTTGCTTCAGCCTATTTAGTCCTGTTTCACTTTCAAGATTGCTGCCATGTTCTTCTTAATGGGCATCAATCCGCGCTTGCGTTCTTTCAATTTGCTGCCCTAGATTTTGCATCTCTTTGCATCTTGTGCTTCTTTTTCCCTTTTTGCAGCGAGTGTCTTTGCCTGTTCAAGTTGTTTTTCAGCATCTGCCGCTCTTTGGCGCTTTGTTCTTCGGCGATTATATATTCAGCAATAGGTCCCAGAGAGCTTGAAAATTTGTCTGTAAAGCTTTTGAGAAGCCTGCTTCCATCAACCTTGAAAATTTTTAAGTCACCCCCTCTTTTGGCCAAATGAAACAATATCGGTTCGTGCGCCCTTTTTGCTGAAACCTATTGGACCCACCTTTGGAAATCGCCCTTTGATTAACATTTTAGCCCGTTCAAGTAGATTCTGTTTGTCTTCTTGATGCAAGAAGTTGCCGCTCTGCTCATGCTGCATAGTTGGCATTTCATGTTGCACCACACCGTGATAGGGGGTTGAAGCTGCACCCGGATGGAAAGGTCGGGTTGTGTTGACTTCTTGATCATCATCGTCATCGTGGTCAATATTATAATCAAGGTCTGGATCATCATAACCAAAATCGCCGCCTTCTGCCATTGCAATATATTTTTCAACACAATTTTCAATTAAAAATATATTTCCGCCTTTCAAATACAATGTCTGTGCCAGATAACCTTCGCCCAACACACACAGAAAAGATAATCAATGCCATGAAGGCACTGCGCGCGGTCAAGCGCATCTCTTTGAACCCTTCTGAAGCCAATCCTGGCGAGACGCTGAATGTCCGCGTGCCCAAGCTGAATGAAAATGAGGTTCTCGTGCCTGGCTCTCTGGCGTTGCGCTTTGACATCGACCTTTCTGGAGGGCACGCCAACAACCTTCTCGTATAGAACGCGTCGCCAGCGCTTGTTAGCCAGCTGATTGTTAAGGTTGAGGGCACGACCTTAGAAGGCAGGGTGGACTACGACATATACAAGATATTCAGTGACCTATTCTTGCCTGGAGAAAAGCGGAACAACATGGTGCCTGAGGGTATTCAGAGCGAAGATTTGTGCAAGGTCCGGTCAGGCTCGGGAGACATAAAATAACCCTCTGGATTTGAAGTTGAAATGAACAAAATATACGGCACGAAGTATCGAATTAATCTCCACCATCAGATCCTTACTGACCACGGCGTTTTCTATCCACAAGCCCTGTACAATGACCTTGTATTTGAAGTGACTCTCGCATCAGAAAAACAAGTGGTCAAAGGATCCGACCAAACCAAGCTGAGATACAAGCTGACAAACATCCAGCTGGAGAATGAAATGATTCGCAGCGAGATGCTCGCAGAAGAGGCGAGAAGTGTTTACGAAAGCGGCAAAGAGTTCGTCTATGACCACTTGTGCCGCTATAAAGTGTACCCGATCAACAGAAGAACAAACACGAAAATAAACATCACAGTGAACTATCAAAGAGGATCCATGAAAGGGCTCCTCCTCTTGTTCGTGGAGCCACCAACTACTGCGGGGACAAGAGATTCAGAAAAATTAATCTTTCCTGACCTAAAGAAAGTCAGAGTTACTATCAACGGCTCACCTAATATGCTGTACAACGGCATCAAAAGCCAGGACATTTGGGCAGAGGTAAGCCGCTTTTTCATGAAAGAAAAACACAAACCTCAGTATATGACTCTGAAGATGTTCTACACTGAAGATAACTGCGGGCTTCTGATCGATCTGCGCTCCATGGCCAGTCAAATAATGCATGGCAGCGGCACCCGTCCCATAAACACCACATACGCATCCAGCTGGAAATCGATCGAGACGCCAACGGAACAGGAACTGTTAACTGCCATGTCGTTGTCATATCTGCCTCCCAATTCAACGTTTTGCAAAGACAGTTAAAAGATGTGCAGTATTAAAAAATGGATCCTGAAAATATCCCATTCAACGCGCTCATCGTGGGGCCAACCAACTCGGGCCAGACTCAGTTTCTCGTGAACCAGCTCTGCGGCCCATTCTGTGGCAAGTTTGATTACGATGTGCTGATCTGCCCAACATTCGCTCAGGTTCGCTGAGAGAGACCCACGGCTGATTGTCATCATCTGTGAACATCACCAGGTCGAAACCTGGTTGAAAATAGCCAGTTTTTATTTCGAGGGCACCAACACATCTCATCATCCTTGATGACTGCGCCGCATCAAAAGGCGTGAAAGGGAGGACAGGGGAGCTCGTCAAGCTCGGTTTTTCAGAACGCCACGCCGGCATCAGTGCATGGGTTCTGACACAACAGCTCTCAAGCATCGCGAAGCCTTTCCGTGAGAATGTAGCAGCAATCAGCAAATGATTGCAAGTCTGAAAGAGCGCAAGTTTGCCCACCTCATTTCTTCTCTGCGTCACCCTTTTTGTATTGCACAAAAGTAGCACAAAGGCATCATGGAGCAACAGCTGCAATTCAAAGACATTGGCAAAATCTTTTCAGATGAAGGCTTCACAGCGTTAACCAAGAACGTTAAGATGAAAAATAAACATCCGAAAGCTCTTTTTGAAAAATTACTTCCTTTTTGCCGTGGAAGATCTTAGGTTGGAAGATGTCGCGGAAGATCCAACGTTAAAGGAATTAGCCAAAAAGGCCTTGGAAGATCCATGCTTCAAAGCCCACTTTGACAAACTCGATGACTCGGACTACAATCAAATCCACAATGATATCATTAACGATGAAGACTTCAAAGCCCTTATGACAAAGCATGAGGTCAAAAACGAATATCAGTATTTCATTGCCGGCGCCTTGATCGGCTGCGAAAAAAGCGGATGATCCCAATTTTTACAGACACTCTCGCTTCCATTAAACAAAAGCAGCTCTAAGGAATCATGGAGCAACAGTGGGAAGAGGCCGAAAAAATTTTGAGCTGGAGAGAAATGCGTCTGCGAGTCTACAAGTATCACGGCATCGAACATTGCGGGACAAACGATTACGGCAGGCCGATAAGCGTGATCAGTCTTGAAACGAAAGAAGGCGTGAAGATGTACTATTCGCCAGCGTCTTTGTATTGGGATCTGAAAAATCGCCGATCAAAAACAACTTTCATAAAATATGAAGGGACGCAAACTTCTGAAAAAGGCTATGAGTACCCTGTGTTTAAATTTGCAAAATGAATGTGCAGACATTTTTTGAAAACTGTTAGATTTGCGTCGTGGAATAGCGCAAATTCAACAAAAATTTTTTTTTGTCAATTGAAAGAAAAAATATAAATTATAATGGCCGAAGTAGAATGCTCCGACTTAACCGAAATCCAGCTTCTGCTGGAAGCTGAGCCGACAAGTTCCATTGCTGCAGGTCCTAACATTCCAGCTCACCGTGAGCAGCTTGCGATTCTGGTTTCCACGGGCAAATGCAAAGAAGCAATTGGCGCGAATCTGACGCAAGATCAGGTTGAGCGGTTGGAAGACAAAGAAGTCATGAGGTACTACAAAAGGTATGAGACCCTTGTCGGCGCGAAAACCAATGCAACCATGATCAACAGCTTTCTGTCGTCGTCTGTGAAAACAATTGGCATGGTAGTGAGAATAAAAGATCCCGACGCTGTGTATAATGAGCTGAAAAACGATTACTTCACCACAAAAGAGCTGTCCGCGGTATCTGGCGCTATTGTTCTGGGATCTGGTTGTCTGCTCGCGCTTGCCAACGCATTTGTGATAACTTTGAAACATATTGATTTCAGCTCTACAGAGCCGCACCACCCGTCTCGTGATGCAGTTGGGTATCCACTTGCTGGGTTAGATGAAGTACCAACGGCCGAGCACATGCCGAGCACATGCCGAGCACATGATGAGCGCATGCCGAGCACATGATGAGCACATTTCATTGAAATAAATTTTTTGTATGAATATACGTCATGGCAGATTCAGAGACTCAACAGCCTGTTGACATAAGTCAACAAGTGACTTCAAAAACTCCAACCACAAAACAGAAAGATCCAAAAAAGTCGCTGCCGGCAGAGCGCTCCAAAAAAATAGAGAGGCTCGCGAAAAGCAAAGAAAACTCTTCGAGGCTCAGAAAAAGGCCTTAGATGAGCCCAATGTGAAGATTGCAAAATATGAACTCGAAAAAGCTAAAACTCGAGTGACTGATCCTTCTGTTGATGACTCTGAGAGCACCAAAAACGTTCTCACAACAACACAATGGCTGAGTGTTATCAGCATTTTTGTTTCAATGTTGGGGATCTACTACAGACGCGAAGAGATCAAAAGCTTTTTAAACAAAAAACCGCCTCAGAATCCCCCTCCATCGCCTGTTGATGCCGCGCCTACTCCACCACCTGTAAATATTGCCCCAAAAAGAAAAGGAATAATCTGTCCGATGGACTGAACTTTCTCTTTGTTTTAATATATGACTGACCAATTGAATTTTTCAACCACATTGATACACAATGGAAAAAGTTGAGGCCCTTGATGTCTTCATCAAAACTGCTGCGGTCAGTGGAATAGGTTTGGTCTGGTTTAACTTCACAGTGAAGGCTTTCAAAATGGCTTGGCGCATCATTTCCACTTCGCCGGAAAAAGAAACTTGGAAAGCCGCCACAAAAGAAATTGTCATGTGTGAAGAATGCCTGAGAACATTTCATTGATGGCGGAGAAGAATTAGAATTCGGAAAGTTCTTATGCGAGACTTGCCGCGATCGCGAATTGAAAAAATTATTTAAAAAATATAACCATGTCTGACAACAAGCTCGTGAAAACTAACAATCATGACCGCCGCAACTCTGACCAGCTTGGCCGCTGGAATGGGCTGGATTGCCAAAAAAAGTCGTGAAAGAAAACTACACCGCCGACCCTAGCTCCAACGTCATGAGCTACGTCAAATTCACCGCCATCATGGCAGGCAGCATCGCGCTGAAGCAGTATCTCCAGGACCAGAAGATTCTTCCTGATTAAAAAAATAAACAGTGTCAATAGATGGCCAGCATTGCGATAATGATCGGCGGGGCGCTCATCAATGCCGCAGCTTTCACTGGCGGCAACTATGTCGCAAAATATTTGAGTGGTGATGGACAGGCCGCGTTACAAGAAAAAACGCGCCATGACAAAGCCCTCGAAAAGTATCAAGAGGCGATGGCGAAATATACGCGCGAGCGCAGCAGCTCCTTGACCGGATTGAAACCAACAGAGAAATCAAAGATCAGGCGAAGCAGAACTTCACAAACACCAATTACGCCTTCAAGCTTTACAACCAGGCGCACCCTGACTATACATTAACTATGCCTAAAGAGCCGTAGTTCACGCACATGTATCAGCCAAGTGAGCTGCAGAAACAAGGTGAGCTTCTTTTTGTTGGCGGCGGCGCACTCGCATTTGTATACGCAGCGTTTCGTTTTCTTTGATCTTTTTTCTACATTAATAAATGGATGCCAGGCTCGCAAAAATCTACTACAGCCCCCAGGGTTACTGGAAAGGCACCTCTGCTATCAAAAAATTAGCAGAAGCCGCGAAAGTGCCTGAAGATGCTGTCAAGCAGTGACTAATAAAGCAGGCTCTCTGGCAGATCTATCTTTCCGCCCTGCGATACGTTCCTCGCCAGAAATTTGACGTGGCGACGCTAAACTCAGTCCACCAAGCGGACCTTCTTTTTCTGCCCCATGACAAGCTTCCCCGTGGAAGAAAAATTTACAAATATGCACTGACCGTTGTCGACGTAGCCAGCCGTTACAAAGAAGTGGAGCCTCTGACCTCGAAAGACTCTACCGAAGTTGCGAAAGCTTTCCAGTCTATTTACAGGCGCAGTCTTTTGACATGGCCTCAGGTCGACCCTGGCCGCGATTCTATGGGGAGAGTTACAAAAGAAATGGAAAACCACAAAACATACATCCGCCCTGGACGCACTGAAATTAACAGAGACCAGGCCATTGTTGAGCGTTTCAACCGCACGTTTGCCGAGCGCCTGTTTGGCCATCAGCATGCCGTAGAAGTGCTTTTGCCTGAGGGCCAGCTAATGCTCAGGTTGTCTATTATTTGTCTGACAGACCCAAGCGCGGCTTTGTTCGTTAAGAGCTGTTGGTTGTGCCACCTAATACGCAGCTTCTGCCCGCCTGATTGCTCTGTGCCCGTATGCCAGCGTGTGGACGCCAACATCTGCTATCCAGCGCTTTGTGTCGAACGGGGATATTGAGATCCTGTTCATACAGGACCTTACTCCGCAAGATTTTCATTTTGTGCAAGAACTGTTTTCCCCCAAAGAGCGCTTCTTTGTAGTGCTCGTGTGTTATCTCCTTTTCAATCACAATTTTTTCACTCCCTTCGCCTTCCTTATATTTCTTTTGTCTGCTTTCTAGATCGAGTACATCTTCGACCTTACCGCCACGACTTCCTCTATCGGCTCTCCTCCACACTCATCTTTCCTCTTTCTCAGAACCTTTTTGTTTATGCCATTGTAAAGCGGGTGGTCTTTCGGATAGTTGCTGGTGTCATACAGCCATAAGTCTTCCTTCATGTCTTTGTACACATCAGTTCCGTTTGTATGTTTAAGAGCAAGCTGTCTGTGTCTGTGCAAATCAGCTCGCACTTCGGTCCGTATATTGCTTTCAAGTAGTTGTAGTAGAAGTCTTACATCACGATCTTGCTGTTCTCGAGAATCGTCATGCTTGTGTACATGAGCTTGTTCAGCTCCAGCCTGGTTTTGTGCCTGTGGATGCCGGCCATGTCGTTTCTAAAGATGGTGAACCTGTCAAAAGAGGGACTAGACACCAGCTTGCGGACTTGTCCGTTTCCCAGTCTCTCACTATCTTTACGTCTGTGCGGTTCCTCAGGTTTTCCATCGTCTTGCCAAACACCGAGTTGTTCATCAGCTTGTAGAAGTCCGTTTCAAAATCGCTTTTTGCCTGCTTGCGGAACTCGGTGTTTATCCTGATGTATGGCTCCATCCAGGGCTCTTGATCAAATTCTATCGCTCGGTGCACCTTTTTCAGTCGCATTCCCTGACTGAGATAGAACTGCAGGTTCTTGTAATGGACCACGTACTTTTCTTTGTCCTCAAGTGTCAGCATCAGCTTCTCTGTGTCCGGTGGAGACAAGTCCAGGCCTGCCATCAGCTGCCGCTTGTATTCCGACATCTGCTTGGGTTTTATCGCCTTCTTTTCTGGCGCTAGCGGGTAGTCGTTGTGCGGGTCATGCAGCTCTTCGAGGTACTCGAGATCCACCTCCAGTTTCCAGCCTTTCTTTGATTCCCTCTTCATCTTCATTATCTGCTCTTCTGTCGGCATTACACGCTTCCAGTGAAAGCCTTTCTTCGGCAAAGGCAGGCTAATTGCCCATCCGTAAAGGTTGATCGCGTCGAGATAGGTTATGTAGTTTGTTGGTTAGGCTGGGTTATATCCTTCGGCCAGCGGGTTGTTTGCCTTTGCGTACCGTTCGCTCACCATCGAGATGCCGCCCCTCATTCCCCTCTCAATGAACAGGTGCATGTCCAAATCTGTCAGCAGCTCCAACTCGACTCTTGTCTTCTTAAGAAGCGCGTCCCAACTCAATCCTGGCGCGCTGTAGTAATGCGCAGGGTCTAGCCCGTATTTCTCCTGGCAAACCTTTCTGAAATTCTCAACTAAATCCGCCAGCAGGAGCACATCTGTAGCCACGTACATGTCATGCTAATCTCAAAGATTTTGGTATCCAAATGTCGCCCAGACTTCTTGCGCGTGCGCGTACTCTTCATCCGTGATGCCTTGGCCGCAAAGACTCGAGTAGAACTTTTTTTTCTCCCGGAGTTCAGTTTCGCCAAACCTTTCAAACGACTCCATGTACTCGTATGGGTAGATGGCCTTCTTCTGCAGCAGCCGCCGCTTGTTTTCTTCAGCTACTGTGCTATGCATGATCGGGAACTCGTCGCTCCCCCTAACCAGCTTGTCACGGCTGGTCTGGATAAAATTCGCTTTCGACAAATCTCAGATTTCCCAGTGGGAATGAGATGTATTTTTCGATGTTTGTTGGGATGCATTTAATTTCTCCCTGCACCCTCGCCATCTCTTGAATGAGCAAGTGCCCATCATAGCCTTTCAGGTTGTGAAAGAAGATCGGTATTGGTGCTGTTTTTGCGTTCAGTTTCAGCTTAAAGTTGCAGTCATTGTGAGCGGCGCCACGATATCTTCCCGTCATGTGGTCGTGATCTTTAAAGTTTGGAACAAGTAGTGGATCTGCGCAAAACAAACCTGTCTCTTGATTGTTCGCGATCCATTGATCGATTTCATCTTTCGGCTTTCTTTCTCTTTTTGGTCCAACGAAATGTTTCATAGCCCCGAAGCAGCATCTTCTGTGGCTTTGCCCGCAATATTTTACAGAGTCTGGGTCGTGCACAGAAATGGAGTCCAAGAACAGATCCTTGACGAGGCTTTTATTGCATATGTGGCAGTCTGTAGCGTTCCAGTGCTTCTGCCAGTCTTCAGGGCGTCATAACCAACGGTCTTTTATTCGCCATATCTTCTCGCATTTCTCTTTCATGATTCTGAAACCATGCGAGAAACGTGAAAACTGCGTCTTCACTTCTGTGTATAAGCGGGCCAAAAGTCGCGCCATCACTCCTCACGACCACGTACGTAAACCCGCATGGCTCGTGCTTCTCTGTTTTCACTGTAAAGCTATGTGCATTATTAGGCTCGCAGCTGCTTATCTTTCTCAGCACGCATTCAAAGTCGGCATAAACCACTTAGGGGGCTTTCATCCGTTTATGAAAGTTTTTGAAAGACATCTTGTTTTCTCCCACTTTTGGCATCTCCGTTCTTGTTGGGCTTTTCAGCAGCCCTTTGCATTCCTGTTTGTGCCTCAGATCAGCAGATCAATTCTTTGATACCCATGCAGACAGCGTTCGCAGAAATGTTTACTTCATTGTGCCTGTTTTGGTCATATAAAAGGGCTGTGAGCCTTTTCACATAGCTGTAATGCCTGTTGTCGCCTTGTTTCGTTATCATTAAGTTGATTCTAGGAATGTTGCTACCTTTTTCGCTAATCCTGTGAACGATTCCTCGCTCCTTCTCCCATCCAAACACGTTAATCGCAAGATTAGTATTCTGCCTCTCCAGCCTGTCGATCTGTGAAACCGGCGTTGGAAAATCGATGCCCGCGAAATCCAGGCCATCTTCTGTTGGGTAGCTTGACGTTCTTGTCACCTTTTCCCCTTTCGCTGGAGGAAATAAAGCGGCACGAATAGCCCATCTCAGACATTGATTGTCTCTGTTTAGCACATTGATTATTGCATTCTTGTTTTTCAGCTTTT
>JAHPZR010041769.1:10000-32500 GCA_019787425.1 Platygyra sinensis | reverse complement strand
TGCTTGTCTTTACACTTCGCTTTTTTTCACGCTTATTGTTACCTTTCTTAATTACGTTCATCTGGCACGTCCTAGACTAAGTTTTTCTCAATTGTTCTCTGCTTGGGTATTGGATCATCGAAGCATGAATTAACTGTAGTTAGCCGAGTGAATATAGAGGAAACTTTACACTACTACAATAACTAACTAAACTTATGTGTGCTCTAAATCTAGTTTAATTTAGCTTTGATATCACTACAGTTATTACGAAACCCTGTCACAAAGTTCCCCCAATAGATGTATTAATTGAAGTATTCTAAAATGTTAAGAAATCCCTTAAAACTGAGCAAGCACTCGTTATAAATTTGTAAATCTATGTAAATGCTATTTGCCGTTAGCTATGGATTTTGACGACTTATATTGAAGGCAAAAGCAGGTATTTACCATCAAAAACAAGTACAATGTTTTTCCATCCAAATGTGTTCAGTATGTCAAGTGTAGCATGGGCGTATTCTTTGTATCCCGGTGACATATGAATCGCTTTTTCACATTGATCGAAAGGCCTTCTCTCGCCATGGAGACGGATAAGAGGAATGCCAGTCACCGTTGAGAGCACACATGCGAACGTCTTCGTCTTGCTTCCTTCGATGAGCACAAGTATGTTTTCATCAAGAAATAGAGAAGCTGAAATGAATGTGATTAATAACTTGTGATCTCGCCTTTGATCAATAATGCAAGTTAAACTAAATTAAATTGAGAACTTAAGGACGTTCGCACCCATTGCTACTGTGCATCTCTAGTGCACACGCTATTCATTGGTCACGCGCGTGCCACGTCATTTTCAAGCGCGCGCACGGAGTCGAAAACCCACCAATATATAGGGCTGATGACCTTTGCGTTAACTTTGTGTGCGAATATTTTTGTTGGATGCTCGGTGACCCCACTTTTTTTTCGGCAGACCACTTCCTTTTCTGATTATTTCCATAATACTAAAAAACAAAAAAAATCTGTACGTGGGAAGTTTTAATTATTTCTCATATACTATTCAAATAGGGTCGAATTGGTACGTGGATACAGGTGTGCGTAACTTAAAAGTTGTATTTTTTTTAAGGCTAATTCTAGCTGATTTAATGACATTATGTAGCAAAGATCTATCAAATAGGCCTATATATGCTGTTTTAAACACATATAACTTAGATATGATTCTTCAACTTAAATATATGCCGATAGTAATGAATGCGGCCAGAATTGCCTCGAAAGACTGGAAATCCTAGAAATGCTATGGTCTGAGCTGCGCCTTATCTTCAAAACGAGCTCGGTGACCCCCGATTTTTTTTACGTTTTATATCTAATCTTATCATTTTCTACGTGCAGTCAAAGTTTTAAAAAAATCTGTGCGTGGGAAGTTTTTGGGCGCGAACGTCCTTAAGCCACAAGAAAACGTCCTCATCTGTACTATCTAACCCGTCTTCTTTAAAACGAAATCTGAAAGACTTGATAAAGAATCTGAACAGTAACAGGCACGTGGATTAAATCGCTCTCGCAGCCGGAGCTTTTTATTGTTTTTGCATTATATAGTTACATCTATAGACTGCCATCATTCATGTTTTAACCTCAAGCCGGCGAGAGCAAAATATTTAGCAATTATTGAATGAGGCTGAGTAGGATATGAAGAATTCTGCAGATCAAGGAGGGTGTTATCCACAGAGGCCGAAGGCCGAGGTGGATAACACCTTACGAGATCTGCAGAATTCTTCATATCCTACGAAAGCCGAATTCAATAATTGCTTTATTATTCTTTCAAAATATTTCCCCGTTCTTAAAGGAGTTTCGCCATTTCGCTCTATGTTTTTCTGCTCACCAAAAAAAACACAATCTCGTCCCCAGGTTTTCTCGGTCAACGGTTCAATAATCTGCAGCGGGCTGCACTTTTGACGTCATTGGTTCAATATGACGAAGATTCTTTCCAAATTTGGTAAACAGCAGCTGGTTATGGTGAATTATGCGTGCGGTTTTAACCAATCAGAAACGGGGAAATATTTTGAATGAATAATAATTAGCAATTATTGAATGAGGCGGAGTAGGATATGAAGAATTCTGCAGATCAAGGAGGGTGTTATTCACAGAGGCCGAAGGCCGAGGTGGATAACACTCTCCGAGATCTACAGAATTCTTCATATCCTACGAAAGCCGAATTCAATAATTGCTTTATTATTCATTCAAAATATTTCCTCGTTCTTAAAGGAGTTTAATTGCCATTTCGCTCTTTGTAACTAACTAAATAACTAAATGTAGAGATTTTTTTTTTGTCCATACATCGTCTTGTAATTTTACAGACGATGTATGGACAAAAAAAAAATTTCTCTACATTTAGTGATAAACTAGTACAAATTTCTCCTATCGTGATTTTGGTAAATTCTGGTGCATTTTTAAGCATTAGTAGCTGGTTTTGCGAGCTCACCGAACTAATTTTTGTCATGATACCATACATTTCTTCTACTGGTTACCCCCCAACAACGCAAAGGATTATGGGTCATGTACAAGTAGCGAATGAATAATAACAAAAATTATCTCACCTTGATGAAATAGCTTTGTACTTTCTGATGAGTTGTACTGTCTAAAGATTATCGAAACATTTTTCAAACTAGAAGTTTTGTTGACAGCGTCGATAAGCACTTCGTATCCCGGTGAATATCCACTGATAAGACCTGTGTGTGATCAGAAAATAAACATCACATTTCAGTTCGAAATATTGATTATTAAAGCTACATGTTTTCATCAGAAATTGATATTGCTTGCCTTGTTAGTCAAGTTATTGCTGTAAACTTTTATGTGACCCACGTGACAACAAACTGTCTCGTTGAACCTTAACTATTACTTACTGACTTACCAAAGCTAAATAGTCTGTTTGCCGCGTCGGTCTTGGGAAGGAATGAAACAATTAATATTAGAGCAATGTAAAAACTTCCTCTTTCCATCGTAGACCTGTTTGGGTAAAAAAACAACAACAACAGCAACATAAGACTACAGAACCGTGAATTTCACATGTCAGTAATATCAAGTATCTTACTGTTAACTGTATTCACTGGGCGGGCCTTACAGTGTCTTCACTGAATTAATTCAAAGACCAGAAATGTTTCCTTCCATTAAAAAGGTAAAAATAAAGTTCAAGAACGGTTGGATCAGAACTGAATAATTGAATAAATATCGATAATTGTTTGGACCCATAATGACTGACCAGCTTTTAGCAGACTTTCGCTTTCTGTACACAACATTATGGACGAAGAAGTTACGTCCTTGCGTTATCCTCAAGTTAGTAAGTTTATTTACCATATGATCCGTACGGCCCCGCGAACAATTTCCTTGTAAAACCATAAGGAAAAAGGTCCCGCATGAGGGCCGTACGCGTCGAAGTGATAGGGCCGGAAAAACGCGTACGGCCCTACTAGAAATGCCTACGGCCCCGGCGCGGCCTCGTTCCACCGAAATTAATGAAAATGAAAAAAGAAAAAAAGAAACAGTGGTCATATGTTAAAATGCTTATTGACTGAGTGAGGTCAGGCCAGACGGGAAAATATTTGGCTCTCAGGCAGGACGCACGGACCTCGCTGCGCTCGGTCCGTACTTCCTGACCTCGAGCCAAATATTTTCCCGCCCGGCCCTCCCACTCAGTCAATAAGTACATAGTCAAATCTCAAACTTACCTCAGTGGCACACATGAATAACCAGTTATCGCATGCCGACAACAGATCGTATGTGGTTCACGTACACAGTAAAGATTAATGATAACCAAAGAACATAAGATGACTGTTTTTACATAATATCACCTTAACCTAACTTTATAGCATCTGTGAAGCATTCAATCTAAGATAGGTTGTGGCAAGATTAATCGCAGGTAGCTTTCACAAAACTGTTTTCAACATTTTGTTTCCCAAAAGTAAAGATTAGTGATTAGTGTTTGTTTATACACCTACGGAACTCGGCCGTACCCAGGGAGAATTTTGCATATTTTTCGATCTCACTATATTCTATTTCAAAAGGACCCAATTTAATTGCAGCTTGTCTGAGTACTTTTAAGTCTTAAAAGAACCCCTAAACAGGAATGGCTGATTCTCAAACAAAACGGCTTTTATCACAAATCTCCCAATAATATATTGTAAAATAACCGAAACAGAAATATCCTGAATAAAAATCAAGAGCAATGACATTTGAAACGATTGAAAACGGTAAATAACAGCAAATTACTTACAACAGACGTTAAGGAAGAATATTCAATGCAAGTGCAGTCGAAGATGTCACTTATTACGCTCATCCAACAGTTTTAATTATAATTTCAAGGTGTACCTTGAGAGTGCGGAAGCCATCATGGTCTTTGTGAATAGTATAGTTGTAACTTGTGCTTTCACAATAGCCTCTGAGGCATCCCGCTTGCTTATACTTTTTTCGCCAATCGACTTAGAACAATTGTTCTTTCCTTCCCGTGATACGCAATGAATTTTAACCTACTTGAGCTGATATATGGCCAATGTACTGCCAAAATTCTTAGCTCTTCCTTTGCCTTGGAGTCGGGAAATATTATTCTTCTACTAGGTTTGCACTTCAAGTTTAAATCTAAGTTTTTGAATGTTTACGACAAAATCTAATAGAGGCGCGAACGAGAAATGTGCCCGTGTGCGGGAGACTGGACACCTGTAGCGAACCCTTCCTGAAATGTGCTGTTCTTTCATATAACCATTTTACCTCTCACAGAGTCGTTTTCTTTTGACAAGTAACAGGTTCTATTTACTCGGTTCAATTTTCGGATCTCACTGGAAACCTGGTGAGCTGGACTATTTTACTTCAGAAAACACTAAAAAGCTATTTTCTTAGCTTGAGCTTGGTAATTTATGACGCTTTTTACTGAAGTAGTCTAAAAACAAATATGTAGAATGAGCAACATTTTTACACCTTTCGTTTGAGATTACAGCAAAATGTATCAGTGAAAATCCACCTTCCTCAAGATATATGACACTTCGCTATTTTAATTTGCAGATAAGTTGACGTTCTGAAAATCAACGGCTACATTTAGCCGAACGAAATTGAACAAATTATAAACTTCTTCCTCCCGTTTTGGAATAAGAAGCTGCGTGGATGTGCAAACGTCCGAAATCACGGAATTCCAATTAATTTCGTTTTCATTTATGACGATCTATTTTCACCAAATACAGGTACGTACTTGCACGGCATCATAAACTGTGAACAAGAATGGTTACTTGTTAATGTTGAAGAATAATGCAGGAACTCTAATGGCAGCTGGGACCTGCTAAACTCTTTAAACCGCTATCTTAAAGTGGTAATTTCCCCCCGCCCCCCCTCTGATTTTTTAGATGTATCGAATAGAAATCTAGGAAAGAATAAAAACATCGCTTACCGTTTGCAAATATCTGCTTTAGTTCCGAAGATATTTAAGTTTGAAAAACGTGTAAAATATGAATTTTGACGTCATACACTCAACCCAATATCATATCAAGTATATAAATACAGCTTTCTTGGCCAATTTGCAGCGAAGACCAGTGAAACTTGGTAGCCTAACAGTTCTACTAGAAACACACCTACGGTTATAAAAAGTTCTGTTTCCATGGCAACTCACTCTTTTCCAGTTCCAACCCCCTTGATTTCAATATCTTAGTGGTTTTCAGCTTGAAAAACTTTAAAGTACACCTAACCCCAAAAATTTTTTTTCGCTAAAACAATAAAGCTTATTTTGTGGAGTAATTAGCCGCAAAAATTTTCGATTTGGTTAAATCCTCGAATTTCTGTGCCCCCTGGAAACCGAGTTTCGTATGGTTCACGACCGAGCATAAGGAGTCTGGGGAGACTAAAGCCGTGACGTCACTTCGAGAACGAAAGCTTCGGCTGTCCCAGTCGGGCCTTTTACTCTGTGTGAGCGTGGAAGCCTTTTTGCCGCACAAGTTTTTCGCTGGGGGCTCCACAGTCGACAGATTTCTGTTTTTATCAACAATATCTTCTACTTCGTCGGATTCTGAAATGAGCTTTGACTCAGAAGACTCCGAAATTTATTATATCGCTAAAGAGAATGACGACTCGCACTTGTAAACAAAGCAAAGTGAATAGTTAAATGATGACGGCCGAGCTGAATTATATGCTGACAACTCTCTGGCCAATGAAGAATGGATAGACAAATGAGGTGGATGCTGACAAAGAACTCGAACGAGCTCTGATGGACAGACCCGAAGGCAATGATATGCAGAAGTCAAAGAGACTGTAGCGTGTGGTGCGTATATTTACTAAATTCGCGCATTCTTCGATCTCGCATTAACATACTTTCGTATACTGAAATAAAAGTCAAGTGCGTTAACTTTCTCAAATTATTTTAACTTCACTCGTTCAACGTAGACCAAAATGATTATCCCATGACACAATGTTTGTGTTCTTTTCCTGCGAGTGTGGAAATTGTAGCGTCGCTTCCCTTCAAAACATCAGCGAATGTTATTGTTGTTATTATTATATTAGAGTTAGAATGTTGTCAAGACTCAAAGAAGAGTGATCTTGTTCTTGAAGATATTGGTGCTGATGTTACCTTAAAGTGTGTTACTGAATATCCAGGAATTAAACCTGTATGGCTTCAGAAATGGAGTTTTAAGATTAGTAGTGGGCAAATACAAAACTATCTGTCGGCTGTGCCGACTGACTGCTGTTGTTTAATTTCTCAGATCAGATGCAACAACGGCTGCATGAATCGATGGACGGTTATTCCAAATTCGTCTCGCTTAAGTCACTGAGTCAGCAAAATCCCTTCCTCTCTCTGAAAATCCACGCATCGTGCGAGATCATCTGGTTTGAAATACTTTATGGAACAGATCACGAACTCTTAGACGGCTATCACTTTGCACGAATCGAGCCATCACTTTGTACGTTTCTTCTCTTCAGGACATCTCTTCATAAAACGGTATGGCATAAAGCGGAGTACCTCCTGTAAGTTTGTTGTGCTGCTACATCACACTACAGCGCACCTAGCTAGCATTTTTTTCGAACAACTTTTCCAGCCTTTTCCATAGAAACAAGTAAATATGCGAATCTCAGAATCATCGTGTTCTCGATCTGACGTCACATCCGGCCCTCGACCCATTCTCCGTTAAACTCGGTCGTGGACCAAAATGGCGGCAATTTCACGTACTTTGACGAGCCATAGAAAATCAAAGATTTAACCAAATCGAAAAATTTTTGCGGCGAATTACTCCACAAAATAAGCTTTATTGTTTTAGCGAAAAAAAGTTTTTGGGGTAAGGTGCACTTTAAACGAGGCCACAAACTCAAGCTAACATTTAAAAAATGTATCAAATTTCAAAATATAAATAATTCCAAAATGGCTCAAATTTCGGGTCTAAACTTACCGGAAGGCTGACATACCGTTGTAAAAATCTCTTGAATTTTCCGCAACTTAAAACTTTTGGTCATGTGCGCACCCCCAAACCAATGATCAGTTTTGTATATATAAAGGTGAAGTGTGAATAGTTTCAAGCGTGAGTTAGTTAATCATATATCGGAAGATATATCATAAATTTCAAGATGATGCATGTTAAAATGACATCAAAACGTCGTTTTTTATTGTTAATGTAATTAAATGAAACTATTGTTAAAATGTTGTCATACTCCTGGGAAGGTGGGATAATGTGTTTGACTTATTGAAAAAAATCGTAATTATTTGGAAAACGGGATAAATTCGATAGCTGAAAATGTAAGTGCTCATGTGCAGCTGGCCCCAAAGGTTATTCAGTAGTTCACAAGTTTTTTTTGATTTTGAACTCCAACGATAGTTGTATATTTTCATTTATTTATTATGTAGATATTGATAAAGTACCGGGATTTTCTTGCACTTCATCGCGCGGAGTAAAGAACGTAACTTATCAATCAGTACATTGATGTAGCCATGGTTATGAACTTGTATAATTTTTCTTTCAACACGATAGCAGTTGAATTTGACTTTTTTAACACAAAAAAAACATTTTCTTTAGAAGCATACGTTCGTTATGTTTGCGTTTCGTTGAAATAGTTGTCACGTGGTTGCCAAGTAAAAGTTTGTTATATGCCAGTTCTCTGGAAGTGATAGCTCTAGGGATAGACACACTTTCTGAAACTGACTATGATATTTCTAGCTCAGCAACTGTCTTGTATCCCGGTGACAGAATGAATCGCTTTTGTGCACATTGATCGAAAAGCCATTCTCTCGCCATGGAGGACGGATATAAGAGGCAATGCCACAGTCACCGTTGAGAGCACACATGCGAACGTCTCGTCTTGCTTCCTTCGATGAGCACAAGTATGTTTCATCAAGAAACAGAGAAGCTGAAATGAATGTGATTAATAACTTGTGATCTCGCCTTTGATCAATAATGCAAGTTAAACTAAATTAAATTGAGAACTTAAGGACGTTCGCACCCATTGCTACTGCGCAGCTCTAGTGCGCACGCTATCCATTGGTCACGCGCTGCCACGTCATTTTCAAGCGCGCGCACCGAGTCGAAAACTCAACAATATATAGGGCTGATGACCTTTGCGTTAACTTTGTGTGCGAATATTTTTGTTGGATGCTCGGTGACCCCACTTTTTTTTCGGCAGATCACTTCCTTTTCTGATTACTTTCCATTATACTAAAAAAACAAAAAAAATCTGTACGTGGGAAGTTTTAATTATTTCTCATATACTATTCAAATAGGGTCGAATTGGTACGTGGATACAGGTGTGCGTAACTTAAAAGTTGTATTTTTTAAGGCTAATTCTAGCTGATTTAATGACATATGTAGCAAAGATCTATCAAATAGGCCTATATATGCTGTTTTAAACACACATAACTTAGATATGATTCTTCAACTTAAATATATGCCGATAGTAATGAATCCGGCCAGAATTGCCTCGAATGACTGGAAATCCTAGAAATGCTATGGTCTGAGCTGCGCCTTATCTTCAAAACGAGTTCGGTGACCCCGATTTTTTTTACGTTTTTAATCTAATCTTATCATTTTCGACCTGCAGTCAAAGTTTTAAAAAAATCTGTGCGTGGGAAATTTTTGGGCGCGAACGTCCTTAAGCCACAAGAAAACATCCTCATCTGTACTATCTAACCCGTCTTCTTCAAAAACGAAATCTGAAAGACTTGATAAGGAATCTGAACAGTAACAGGCACGTGGATTAAATCGCTCTCGCAGCCGGAGCTTTTTATTGTTTTTGCATTATATAGTTACATCTATAGACTGCCATCATTCATGTTTTTACCTCTGCACCGGCTTGACGTTTTTTACTGTACCGTAGTTTACCCCAGTTTTTAGCCTATAAAACAATTAGACTACTTGCCCTCGTTTCTAGGAGTGATAGTCGGCTGCGCGTCGTTGACTATCTGCTTGTAGAAAACTTGGGCTCGTAGTCTAATTGTTAAATATACCCCGATTTTCAAAACTGCGCGCGTCGCGTAAAAGATTTGAAGGATAATAAACACCATAGTCTCCACGGGGGCGAAAATATGCTCGGATATTTGTCCTTGGACATTATCTGTTCCTCGAAGCTCACAGTTTTCCTCGAGCTACGCTCTGGAAAACTGTTCGCTTCTCGGAACAGATAATGTCCAAGGACAAATATGCGAGCATATTTTCGCGCCAAATGGAGACTATTGCATGTTTATATAGTCACCCTAGGGAATTCTATTGACAGATAATGCCCGCGTGAGATCGTACTTCGAGATCGTACCACGTGATCAATTTTGACCAATGACGACAAAGGAAAATTTAGTGGTGGACTACAACAAACGATAAAAATCCCCAGCTCATTATCTAATTGTTTAATTGAAACTCGAGTGGAAGTTTGGGAGAACGAGAAATGCTGTGGCAACACGAACCGACAGGCGAGTGTTTCCACCAATTTTTGAGTTTATACTTAACTATTGCGTAATACAAGACAGTTGCTGAGCTAGAAATATCATAGTCAGTTTCAGAAAGTGTGTCTATCCCTAGAGCTATCACTTCCAGAGAACTGGCATATAACAAACTTTTACTTGGCAACCACGTGACAACTATTTCAACGAAACGCAAACATAACGAACGTATGCTTCTAAAGAAAATGTTTTTTTTGTGTTAAAAAAGTCAAATTCAACTGCTATCGTGTTGAAAGAAAAATTATACAAGTTCATAACCATGGCTACATCAATGTACTGATTGATAAGTTACGTTCTTTACTCCGCGCGATGAAGTGCAAGAAAATCCCGGTACTTTATCAATATCTACATAATAAATAAATGAAAATATACAACTATCGTTGGAGTTCAAAATCAAAAAAAACTTGTGAACTACTGAATAACCTTTGGGGCCAGCTGCACATGAGCACTTACATTTTCAGCTATCGAATTTATCCCGTTTTCCAAATAATTACGATTTTTTTCAATAAGTCAAACACATTATCCCACCTTCCCAGGAGTATGACAACATTTTAACAATAGTTTCATTTAATTACATTAACAATAAAAAACGACGTTTTGATGTCATTTTAACATGCATCATCTTGAAATTTATGATATATCTTCCGATATATGATTAACTAACTCACGCTTGAAACTATTCACACTTCACCTTTATATATACAAAACTGATCATTGGTTTGGGGGTGCGCACATGACCAAAAGTTTTAAGTTGCGGAAAATTCAAGAGATTTTTACAACGGTATGTCAGCCTTCCGGTAAGTTTAGACCCGAAATTTGAGCCATTTTGGAATTATTTATATTTTGAAATTTGATACATTTTTTAAATGTTAGCTTGAGTTTGTGGCCTCGTTTAAAGTGCACCTTACCCCAAAAACTTTTTTTCGCTAAAACAATAAAGCTTATTTTGTGGAGTAATTCGCCGCAAAAATTTTTCGATTTGGTTAAATCTTTGATTTTCTATGGCTCGTCAAAGTACGTGAAATTGCCGCCATTTTGGTCCACGACCGAGTTTAACGGAGAATGGGTCGAGGGCCGGATGTGACGTCAGATCGAGAACACGATGATTCTGAGATTCGCATATTTACTTGTTTCTATGGAAAAGGCTGGAAAAGTTGTTCGAAAAAAATGCTAGCTAGGTGCGCTGTAGTGTGATGTAGCAGCACAACAAACTTACAGGAGGTACTCCGCTTTATGCCATACCGTTTTATGAAGAGATGTCCTGAAGAGAAGAAACGTACAAAGTGATGGCTCGATTCGTGCAAAGTGATAGCCGTCTAAGAGTTCGTGATCTGTTCCATAAAGTATTTCAAACCAGATGATCTCGCACGATGCGTGGATTTTCAGAGAGAGGAAGGGATTTTGCTGACTCAGTGACTTAAGCGAGACGAATTTGGAATAACCGTCCATCGATTCATGCAGCCGTTGTTGCATCTGATCTGAGAAATTAAACAACAGCAGTCAGTCGGCACAGCCGACAGATAGTTTTGTATTTGCCCACTACTAATCTTAAAACTCCATTTCTGAAGCCATACAGGTTTAATTCCTGGATATTCAGTAACACACTTTAAGGTAACATCAGCACCAATATCTTCAAGAACAAGATCACTCTTCTTTGAGTCTTGACAACATTCTAACTCTAATATAATAATAACAACAATAACATTCGCTGATGTTTTGAAGGGAAGCGACGCTACAATTTCCACACTCGCAGGAAAAGAACACAAACATTGTGTCATGGGATAATCATTTTGGTCTACGTTGAACGAGTGAAGTTAAAATAATTTGAGAAAGTTAACGCACTTGACTTTTATTTCAGTATACGAAAGTATGTTAATGCGAGATCGAAGAATGCGCGAATTTAGTAAATATACGCACCACACGCTACAGTCTCTTTGACTTCTGCATATCATTGCCTTCGGGTCTGTCCATCAGAGCTCGTTCGAGTTCTTTGTCAGCATCCACCTCATTTGTCTATCCATTCTTCATTGGCCAGAGAGTTGTCAGCATATAATTCAGCTCGGCCGTCATCATTTAACTATTCACTTTGCTTTGTTTACAAGTGCGAGTCGTCATTCTCTTTAGCGATATAATAAATTTCGGAGTCTTCTGAGTCAAAGCTCATTTCAGAATCCGACGAAGTAGAAGATATTGTTGATAAAAACAGAAATCTGTCGACTGTGGAGCCCCCAGCGAAAAACTTGTGCGGCAAAAAGGCTTCCACGCTCACACAGAGTAAAAGGCCCGACTGGGACAGCCGAAGCTTTCGTTCTCGAAGTGACGTCACGGCTTTAGTCTCCCCAGACTCCTTATGCTCGGTCGTGAACCATACGAAACTCGGTTTCCAGGGGGCACAGAAATTCGAGGATTTAACCAAATCGAAAATTTTTGCGGCTAATTACTCCACAAAATAAGCTTTATTGTTTTAGCGAAAAAAAATTTTTGGGGTTAGGTGTACTTTAAAGTTTTTCAAGCTGAAAACCACTAAGATATTGAAATCAAGGGGGTTGGAACTGGAAAAGAGTGAGTTGCCATGGAAACAGAACTTTTTATAACCGTAGGTGTGTTTCTAGTAGAACTGTTAGGCTACCAAGTTTCACTGGTCTTCGCTGCAAATTGGCCAAGAAAGCTGTATTTATATACTTGATATGATATTGGGTTGAGTGTATGACGTCAAAATTCATATTTTACACGTTTTTCAAACTTAAATATCTTCGGAACTAAAGCAGATATTTGCAAACGGTAAGCGATGTTTTTATTCTTTCCTAGATTTCTATTCGATACATCTAAAAAATCAGAGGGGGGGCGGGGGGAAATTACCACTTTAAGATAGCGGTTTAAAGAGTTTAGCAGGTCCCAGCTGCCATTAGAGTTCCTGCATTATTCTTCAACATTAACAAGTAACCATTCTTGTTCACAGTTTATGATGCCGTGCAAGTACGTACCTGTATTTGGTGAAAATAGATCGTCATAAATGAAAACGAAATTAATTGGAATTCCGTGATTTCGGACGTTTGCACATCCACGCAGCTTCTTATTCCAAAACGGGAGGAAGAAGTTTATAATTTGTTCAATTTCGTTCGGCTAAATGTAGCCGTTGATTTTCAGAACGTCAACTTATCTGCAAATTAAAATAGCGAAGTGTCATATATCTTGAGGAAGGTGGATTTTCACTGATACATTTTGCTGTAATCTCAAACGAAAGGTGTAAAAATGTTGCTCATTCTACATATTTGTTTTTAGACTACTTCAGTAAAAAGCGTCATAAATTACCAAGCTCAAGCTAAGAAAATAGCTTTTTAGTGTTTTCTGAAGTAAAATAGTCCAGCTCACCAGGTTTCCAGTGAGATCCGAAAATTGAACCGAGTAAATAGAACCTGTTACTTGTCAAAAGAAAACGACTCTGTGAGAGGTAAAATGGTTATATGAAAGAACAGCACATTTCAGGAAGGGTTCGCTACAGGTGTCCAGTCTCCCGCACACGGGCACATTTCTCGTTCGCGCCTCTATTAGATTTTGTCGTAAACATTCAAAACTTAGATTTAAACTTGAAGTGCAAACCTAGTAGAAGAATAATATTTCCCGACTCCAAGGCAAAGGAAGAGCTAAGAATTTTGGCAGTACATTGGCCATATATCAGCTCAAGTAGGTTAAAATTCATTGCGTATCACGGGAAGGAAAGAACAATTGTTCTAAGTCGATTGGCGAAAAAAGTATAAGCAAGCGGGATGCCTCAGAGGCTATTGTGAAAGCACAAGTTACAACTATACTATTCACAAAGACCATGATGGCTTCCGCACTCTCAAGGTACACCTTGAAATTATAATTAAAACTGTTGGATGAGCGTAATAAGTGACATCTTCGACTGCACTTGCATTGAATATTCTTCCTTAACGTCTGTTGTAAGTAATTTGCTGTTATTTACCGTTTTCAATCGTTTCAAATGTCATTGCTCTTGATTTTTATTCAGGATATTTCTGTTTCGGTTATTTTACAATATATTATTGGGAGATTTGTGATAAAAGCCGTTTTGTTTGAGAATCAGCCATTCCTGTTTAGGGGTTCTTTTAAGACTTAAAAGTACTCAGACAAGCTGCAATTAAATTGGGTCCTTTTGAAAATAGAATATAGTGAGATCGAAAAATATGCAAAATTCTCCCTGGGTACGGCCGAGTTCCGTAGGTGTATAAACAAACACTAATCACTAATCTTTACTTTTGGGAAACAAAATGTTGAAAAAAGTTTTGTGAAAGCTACCTGCGATTAATCTTGCCACAACCTATCTTAGATTGAATGCTTCACAGATGCTATAAAGTTAGGTTAAGGTGATATTATGTAAAAACAGTCATCTTATGTTCTTTGGTTATCATTAATCTTTACTGTGTACGTGAACCACATACGATCTGTTGTCGGCATGCGATAACTGGTTATTCATGTGTGCCACTGAGGTAAGTTTGAGATTTGACTATGTACTTATTGACTGAGTGGGAGGGCCGGGCGGGAAAATATTTGGCTCGAGGTCAGGAAGTACGGACCGAGCGCAGCGAGGTCCGTGCGTCCTGCCTGAGAGCCAAATATTTTCCCGTCTGGCCTGACCTCACTCAGTCAATAAGCATTTTAACATATGACCACTGTTTCTTTTTTTCTTTTTTCATTTTCATTAATTTCGGTGGAACGAGGCCGCGCCGGGGCCGTAGGCATTTCTAGTAGGGCCGTACGCGTTTTTCCGGCCCTATCACTTCGACGCGTACGGCCCTCATGCGGGACCTTTTTCCTTATGGTTTTACAAGGAAATTGTTCGCGGGGCCGTACGGATCATATGGTAAATAAACTTACTAACTTGAGGATAACGCAAGGACGTAACTTCTTCGTCCATAATGTTGTGTACAGAAAGCGAAAGTCTGCTAAAAGCTGGTCAGTCATTATGGGTCCAAACAATTATCGATATTTATTCAATTATTCAGTTCTGATCCAACCGTTCTTGAACTTTATTTTTACCTTTTTAATGGAAGGAAACATTTCTGGTCTTTGAATTAATTCAGTGAAGACACTGTAAGGCCCGCCCAGTGAATACAGTTAACAGTAAGATACTTGATATTACTGACATGTGAAATTCACGGTTCTGTAGTCTTATGTTGCTGTTGTTGTTGTTTTTTTACCCAAACAGGTCTACGATGGAAAGAGGAAGTTTTTACATTGCTCTAATATTAATTGTTTCATTCCTTCCCAAGACCGACGCGGCAAACAGACTATTTAGCTTTGGTAAGTCAGTAAGTAATAGTTAAGGTTCAACGAGACAGTTTGTTGTCACGTGGGTCACATAAAAGTTTACAGCAATAACTTGACTAACAAGGCAAGCAATATCAATTTCTGATGAAAACATGTAGCTTTAATAATCAATATTTCGAACTGAAATGTGATGTTTATTTTCTGATCACACACAGGTCTTATCAGTGGATATTCACCGGGATACGAAGTGCTTATCGACGCTGTCAACAAAACTTCTAGTTTGAAAAATGTTTCGATAATCTTTAGACAGTACAACTCATCAGAAAGTACAAAGCTATTTCATCAAGGTGAGATAATTTTTGTTATTATTCATTCGCTACTTGTACATGACCCATAATCCTTTGCGTTGTTGGGGGGTAACCAGTAGAAGAAATGTATGGTATCATGACAAAAATTAGTTCGGTGAGCTCGCAAAACCAGCTACTAATGCTTAAAAATGCACCAGAATTTACCAAAATCACGATAGGAGAAATTTGTACTAGTTTATCACTAAATGTAGAGAAATTTTTTTTTTGTCCATACATCGTCTGTAAAATTACAAGACGATGTATGGACAAAAAAAAAATCTCTACATTTAGTTATTTAGTTAGTTACAAAGAGCGAAATGGCAATTAAACTCCTTTAAGAACGAGGAAATATTTTGAATGAATAATAAAGCAATTATTGAATTCGGCTTTCGTAGGATATGAAGAATTCTGTAGATCTCGGAGAGTGTTATCCACCTCGGCCTTCGGCCTCTGTGAATAACACCCTCCTTGATCTGCAGAATTCTTCATATCCTACTCCGCCTCATTCAATAATTGCTAATTATTATTCATTCAAAATATTTCCCCGTTTCTGATTGGTTAAAACCGCACGCATAATTCACCATAACCAGCTGCTGTTTACCAAATTTGGAAAGAATCTTCGTCATATTGAACCAATGACGTCAAAAGTGCAGCCCGCTGCAGATTATTGAACCGTTGACCGAGAAAACCTGGGGACGAGATTGTGTTTTTTTTGGTGAGCAGAAAAACATAGAGCGAAATGGCGAAACTCCTTTAAGAACGGGGAAATATTTTGAAAGAATAATAAAGCAATTATTGAATTCGGCTTTCGTAGGATATGAAGAATTCTGCAGATCTCGTAAGGTGTTATCCACCTCGGCCTTCGGCCTCTGTGGATAACACCCTCCTTGATCTGCAGAATTCTTCATATCCTACTCAGCCTCATTCAATAATTGCTAAATATTTTGCTCTCGCCGGCTTGAGGTTAAAACATGAATGATGGCAGTCTATAGATGTAACTATATAATGCAAAAACAATAAAAAGCTCCGGCTGCGAGAGCGATTTAATCCACGTGCCTGTTACTGTTCAGATTCTTTATCAAGTCTTTCAGATTTCGTTTTAAAGAAGACGGGTTAGATAGTACAGATGAGGACGTTTTCTTGTGGCTTAAGGACGTTCGCGCCCAAAAACTTCCCACGCACAGATTTTTTTAAAACTTTGACTGCACGTAGAAAATGATAAGATTAGATATAAAACGTAAAAAAAAATCGGGGGTCACCGAGCTCGTTTTGAAGATAAGGCGCAGCTCAGACCATAGCATTTCTAGGATTTCCAGTCTTTCGAGGCAATTCTGGCCGCATTCATTACTATCGGCATATATTTAAGTTGAAGAATCATATCTAAGTTATATGTGTTTAAAACAGCATATATAGGCCTATTTGATAGATCTTTGCTACATAATGTCATTAAATCAGCTAGAATTAGCCTTAAAAAAAATACAACTTTTAAGTTACGCACACCTGTATCCACGTACCAATTCGACCCTATTTGAATAGTATATGAGAAATAATTAAAACTTCCCACGTACAGATTTTTTTTGTTTTTTAGTATTATGGAAATAATCAGAAAAGGAAGTGGTCTGCCGAAAAAAAAGTGGGGTCACCGAGCATCCAACAAAAATATTCGCACACAAAGTTAACGCAAAGGTCATCAGCCCTATATATTGGTGGGTTTTCGACTCCGTGCGCGCGCTTGAAAATGACGTGGCACGCGCGTGACCAATGAATAGCGTGTGCACTAGAGATGCACAGTAGCAATGGGTGCGAACGTCCTTAAGTTCTCAATTTAATTTAGTTTAACTTGCATTATTGATCAAAGGCGAGATCACAAGTTATTAATCACATTCATTTCAGCTTCTCTATTTCTTGATGAAAACATACTTGTGCTCATCGAAGGAAGCAAGACGAAGACGTTCGCATGTGTGCTCTCAACGGTGACTGGCATTCCTCTTATCCGTCTCCATGGCGAGAGAAGGCCTTTCGATCAATGTGAAAAAGCGATTCATATGTCACCGGGATACAAAGAATACGCCCATGCTACACTTGACATACTGAACACATTTGGATGGAAAAACATTGTACTTGTTTTTGATGGTAAATACCTGCTTTTGCCTTCAATATAAGTCGTCAAAATCCATAGCTAACGGCAAATAGCATTTACATAGATTTACAAATTTATAACGAGTGCTTGCTCAGTTTTAAGGGATTTCTTAACATTTTAGAATACTTCAATTAATACATCTATTGGGGGAACTTTGTGACAGGGTTTCGTAATAACTGTAGTGATATCAAAGCTAAATTAAACTAGATTTAGAGCACACATAAGTTTAGTTAGTTATTGTAGTAGTGTAAAGTTTCCTCTATATTCACTCGGCTAACTACAGTTAATTCATGCTTCGATGATCCAATACCCAAGCAGAGAACAATTGAGAAAAACTTAGTCTAGGACGTGCCAGATGAACGTAATTAAGAAAGGTAACAATAAGCGTGAAAAAAAGCGAAGTGTAAAGACAAGCAAACATAACGCAAAAAAATCACTCGTATCCATTTTAACACGGTTTATAAGTTTAAATAATTTTCTTAATTTCGAACGACGGTTTTCTGAGTAAAGCCGTTCGAAACTAAAGACAGGGACAAAAGTCCTGGGACAAATGTGCACTTTTGGCGCTTTTGTGCACACTCAGACGCGAATACAACTTCACCAGTGTCTAACCTCACCCCACCACCCGATACGATGTTGAAAACAACTACCTGCGATTTCTTCTGTTTTTCAACATCGTATTGGGTGGATAGGGGGAACGGTAGCTCGCTTTTAAAAGGTAAGCAGTGCTTTTTCATAATTCAGTTGTAAAACACAGATAATTCGTAAAATTATAATAGTGCCCCAAGGACTTTTGTCCACGATTCTAACAATTTTCTTAATTTTGAAATACGGTTTTCTGAGTAAATAAAAGAAAATAGAGTAACCACCAGACATAGCCTTATCCAATGACCAAATCTCCAAATTAGAGCTAATTAGTTTAAGTTTGACGGTATGCAAACGCTGATCAGAGTTAACCACAGTTAATGCATTGGTGTGACAGCAAATTCGACTGCGACTAACTACTGATAAGTCTGACGCGGTCATTTGACGTTAACTGAAAGCTCTGGGTAACGCGTTGATGTGGCTGCAGCCAATATGTCTTTATTTGTCTCCTTTAGAGGAAAGTTTGCACGAAGCCGCATACTTTCGCACTATATCTCAAAGATCAAAGTTGGTTGTGGATTTAGTTCAGTTTTATAAGCCGAATGAAAATGAAGAACCAGTAGCTCAAGTATTGAGAGCAATGGAGGAAATCAGAAAGTTAAAAGCTGAAGTCATTCTTCTTTATACAACATTCTACCTATGATACCATCCATGATTTAGTTGCTCGAGCGATGTTTTTGGAGGCTGCGGTTTTACCATTATTTATTTCTGAAATTTCTCCGTCCGATACAAGGGGAAAACTTAGCTTGGTCTACTGCCATTGTTCCTGTATTTTGTCAAACAAAATGAGGATTTTCGAGAGAGAAAATACTAGCGTACTGTGCAGTGGTATTTCAGTCAGGTGGATGTTTACCTCTGTTTGCCGTGGTTGTTGCGAAGCGATATAAAGCAATGCTGTGGAGAGCTGAACTTCATCTAAACATGTCAACATATCCACAAAGGAACTCTTCTGGATAGTTCGTATAAAAATTTCTGCCTTAGGATAAAAGAAAGCACCACTGTCTTCTAAAATATAGTCATTGTTCAAGGGAAAAAAGTTCTCTATTTTGAAGAAAGCCCCAATTTAGAAGCTTGTACACTTGTTTCTATGGTGATTGAAACCAAGGTTGTGATTGGTTGATTTAAACTACAACTTTAACAGTGATTGATTAATTTTAACTACAACTTTGAATTTGATTGGCTTATTGAACTGTCCGATGACAAACTGTCCGATAACAACATGACAAGTGAATTAGTGGGAAATAGAGTGGTTTTCAATTGAGTGTCGTAAAAGCAAAACCAAAGTAGTTATTCTAGCCAATCACACAGGACAGAGACAATACAGTGAACCAATCAAAACTCGAAGTAATTAACAATTATTCCTCGAGCCCGAATGGGCTATTGACTCAGAGGCCATGAGGGCGAGAGGAATAATTGTTTTAGTAAAATCCAACTAGTTATTCAGAAAAAATATCGAGACAAAACATCTTTCCCTTGTTAAGGACGGTGCCTACTTTTGTTAGTGCGCACACGTTCTGCGCATCACGCAAGCCATAGTTTAAGAGCGCGCGCGCTGGGATTGACATTGACGGAATTAACTACGCCACCAAGCACACGACTAAAATTAAAGCAAAATTTTCCTGCGGTGACCAAATCAATTTTAATGAACCTGTACTTAAACCAGAGTAGACCAGAATAGCAGCATATCGCTAACCACTAACTGTTAACGTCTTCCAGCTGAAAATCTAGCTGTTATCTTTCGAAAATTTGACTGAAATCCAACTGCAAACATGTACCTGCAGATGGCGTAGTGCGCGTGCAGACACGCAAATGTCTCACTTACTGGGGATTATGTCTTACTTACTGGTTCTCGAAGATATTAGCCTATCAGGCTACCCTGAAATTCGAGTTTAAATAAAGTTCATGTATGTATGTATGTTTATAACATAACTAAAGCAAAGCGCGCGCTCTGATTGGCTAATTCGGCATCTACTATTTGCCCATGGGTGTATGCTGCTGACGTACTCAATAAATGAAGCAAAGCGCGCGCTTTGTGATCTAGCTTAATTTGTTGCGGGCCTCGTGAGTCGACAACATTTTGACCACTGTTATGACAAGTATCGTTGTCGATAAGAGTACAGACTACGCTAAACCACATTCAATTCGTTTTTTACCACAATATCAAAGATAGCGAAATAAATATTTGTCTACTCGGACTTGAAAGTGCACGCGCTGCATTATGCAAATGAGCTGCTTGTACGCGTCAGACCTTCCTTTCAAAAACTTTTACAAACTCGCTTAACATGCAGAAACAATACGAAAAAAAAGCTTGCGAAACGAGCAATGACACGTAATCGTTGTCGGCAAGAGTACAGACCACGATAAACCACATTTCGATCTGTTTTTTACCACAATATCAACGTCAAAGAAAATATTTTTCTTCAGAGCGCGAGCTGAAAAAGGCATTGCGTGACACATTGACGCGAGCAGCGTGGTATGGACTCTAAAAGACTTCTGTTGACTTCTGTCTGAATGTTATGTTATAAAACAAATGGTAAACGCCATAGCGTGTACTATTGAGTTATGGATGCACTTGGGAGGTTTGCTAAGCACTCAAGAAGCTAGAGTCGCACTCGGTTAAATATCTTCATTCCATATTTAGCTGACTTCTTTGTAGATTTTAGTATAGATTTCTGTAATAATGAGCTCAAATACTCGTCCGAAACTTCAGCAAAATGCAATTCAGCCGCCATTGATTTGGTTTTCAAAGCCGGCTCTTTTTCGCTACAAGTGGGCTATAACATATAGCCTACTAGTAGCCCAACCAATCAGCACGCAGCATTGATAATAGACCACTAGTTGGATTTAACTAATAACAGATAGCTCACGCAAAGCGCGGGAAAATGTATGCGAACGCGTCACAATTGGTTTTGGTTTTACTTGTTATTGGATGAAAAAGTGGCGCGAATCTTTTAGGCCAATCACGAAGCGTAGAAAGTGCAAAACCAATTACTTTGACACTCAAATGAAAACAGCTCTGGGAGTTTTTTAAACCAATCACAATCGAGGAAATTGTAATTTTTATGATTATAATAATAATAATAATAGTGTTCACTGAAGAATGTTTCATCTAGTAAAACAAGACTGAATAACATCAAATAGTCGTCGTTGATGTATGTTTTAAAATATTGGTGCAATGCTTCAGTTTGTTTTGTATTTTGTGGTCAGGAAAGTTTGCAACGTGTCATTTAACACATACGAGATCTCGCCAAGATTTGACACCCAGTGGCGAAATTTAATATCGCCACAATATCGTGCTAGCGAACTTTCGATTTCATTTAAAAAATCGAAATTTCGCCGATGTTATATTTGAAGCTCCGATATTTCGCCGACATTTCAGCCAGACGTCAATGTCATCCGAGACGAAACATTCGGGGGCACAGTGCACGACATTTGACGAACTTAATCCGCTTGCTTTTCCTTTGCAAAATAAGGTACTATCATCTCATCTTTAAATGATAGGATCTGATTATTGCGTATAGTAAAGAGAAAGTTCCTTGTCAGTGTTGTTATGCGATATTACCAGTCCATCAGGAGCGGAACCCTGACTGTATGGCAGCTTCAAAGATAAAACAATACTGTCTCTGTGGCAGCTTAAGTTCATTGGCAGCTGAGGAGGAAAAAAGTGTAATACATGACATTATCAATTTTTAGCTAAGTGTGTCCTCTCCTACTTAAGGTTATTCCTCACAATTGCACTGCGCATCCTTTCTGCGCATAATTTATGGCGTCATTTAGCGCGCCCGCGTGTACGCCCACATTGAAAATATGGCGGATTTGCCTTGATATTGAGCGCTGTCAGTTGGAAAATGGCTATAGCTCACCAACGAGCACGGGCACCCCAACTTTTTTTTCAGTCATTGTAATCAACTTATCATAAACTTTGCTTGAGGAAGGAATGATCTGATTCCTATTGCTGAAAATTGAATAAATAACGAAAATAGCAGGTAAACTGTGGTCTTTTCTATTTTGCCGTATGGTAACCATGTCAAGAAATTTGGTTGAAATTGTAATCAAGAATTCAGCTTTCTGTCTAAATTAAACTGGAAAAGTTTATTTGTCTCCGATACAATGCACTGACTCCAGTTTAATGCGTGTTCTCATGAGTTTCGGTCACAAAAATTTACAATTATTACTGGAAATCCGTTCTTGTAATA
>JAHPZR010041769.1:0-5000 GCA_019787425.1 Platygyra sinensis | reverse complement strand
TACTAAAAAGTCCGATCTGTTCACGCGTACAATTAATCCCTAATTGTTTCTCGAACAGACCGATTTCCTATACAAATTGTAATTTTTATGATTAATTGGTAATAAGACTTCATGTCGTCCAATTCAGTCTGTAATCATACTCCTGATAAACAAATCGGACTCCCGCTGCGCGGTCGTCCGATTTTGTTATCACTCGTATGACTACCGACCGAATTGGACTCCACTCAGTCCTATTACCATTACTTACTATTATTATTACAATAATAATAATTATTATTATTATTATGAAAACTTTATTAAAACTTCACAATAATTCTTTACAAGATTAAAAAGGCTAAAAGAACATTTGAGTAATTATTATCATCATTATTATTATAAATTATAAAACAGTAAGAACAGCAAATTATTAGATCATTGATATAAATCATTGATATAAACAAGCCTAACGAATAATATCTCCAAACAGGTAAGAACTATAAATTTACAAGCAATATAGATATTTCTCTATTTTTATACATATATATAAAACAGAACTACTAAAAAGAAAAAAAAAAGAATTGAAGAGTCATTTAACATTAAATCTGGCAAGTTCAACGTCTACATCAATGTCTTTAACATAACTGGTTCTCCTCCTATTTGATCTGGAGCCTCTGAGGCAGAGTAGCGCTGATCTTAAAATAGAGAAAGAAACTTTTCCTCTCATCCACGTCAATGTCTTTGCATTGTCTTATTAAACTTCTTTAGTAATGTTTTATCATATGGGCCGGACATGATGCCAAATAATTTTTCTTCAATCCTTGGGGTAAAGTTCAAATTATTGACAGCATTAAACCAGTCGATGACATTTTTTACAAAGTGTTACAAATTCGCAATCTGTAAATGTGTGATCAATTGAATCATGTTCTTCGCAATGGAGGCATTCGTCATCCGTTTTGATTCCGTATCGAAAAAGCTCTGTTTTTGTTACTACAATTCTATGAATAAGTTTGAATTGAAATTCTTTTAATTTTGATTCCTTACAAATGTTTTTCAGGGAGTTAAATATTTTTTCCATGCCTCTCGATCCAGGTGCATTGTTTGGTTCCATTTTGTTGGGCCAGTTTGACACCTCGTGCGGAATTATTTTTTTAAATAAACAATAGAAGTCCCTAGTTTTGGCTTTGCCTAAGTGGATTGCTGTCTGGTCGTCTAGTTGGAAAAGGGGGCTGTTCTCAATGTATAGTTCACTTTCTGGTGGAACTGTGGTTTTTGCTTTTGTGACTAGATGCTTCGGTAAGTAAGTAACTTTATTTCAACTCGGGTTGATGAGGCTGATTGCACTTACAACTTAATAAAATTGGAGGAAGTTCGTTTTAGAAGCGAATTTGTTTTTAAATTCTTGGTAAGACATAAACTGTCCATTACTATTCAGCAAGTCTTGTATAGACTGAATATTGTTGTTAAACCATTCACTGATGAATATCGGCTTCCCTCCAACGAGAATTTCTTTGTTATTGAATAAGATCATATCCTGTCCTCTGTCGTAGTTATACCGGGTTTTCAATTCATTGAAAAATTTTAAAATGTCGTTATAAAAAGATGGCAAACCGTCAATATACTTTGTGCAGTAGTTACATCTTAAAAGAAAACTCAAACCTCCATACTATCTAGATAATAGTCTGGGATAGTTTTCCAGTTTTTCCTTCCTGGTGCGAAAAGTCTCGGAATCCAAGTTAACCGCAATGCTTTAATCATAGTTTCTACGTCAATCATACGAATACCCCCTTTGTCTCGATCTTGATAGAGGCCTTCTCTTTTTATTTTGTCGTTTCTGTTTTTCCATAGAAATTTAAACAGTTTTGTTTTGATTATTGGCGTTATTTCTTGAGGGACATTGAGAATTGATGCTGAGTAAACGAGTTGTGATAGCGCGAGAGATTGTATAATTAGCACTCTTCCAAATAGTGTAAGGTCACGTTCCCTCCATAGGTCCAGATTTGTTTGCAATTTTTGTAACTTGTGGTTGAAATTGTGTTGGTTATCTCCCTTTTCGTCGTACGAAACATGGATTCCTAAGATTTTGACCAGATTTCGTAGCCATTTCAGTTGTAATGCATTGTTTTTATTATTTTTCCATTTTCCCAATCAGATCGTTTTTGTTTTTTTCCGGTTTAATTTTAGGCCCGCTAGCGCACCAAAGTTATTAACCATTTCTAAGGCCTTTTCTACAGAAGCCAGGTCAGCACAAAAAAGATTCGTATCATCTGCATATTGGCTCAATCTCAGTTCGTTTCCTAATATTTCAATTCCTTCGAAATATTAGGGAGGCAGCGTGGCCGAGTGGTTAGGGCGCCGGACTTGAAATCCGGAGGTCGCGGGTTCAAGTCCCGCTCTGACCATTAAGCTGGGTTGTTTCTCGGTGGACCCTAGTTCAACTCCTCGGTCATGTTTGTATATAGCCAACTGGTCTGCCCCCCGCCAGTTGGGATTTTTAACCATGTTCATTGGAAATATTTGTTTCCTTCAGTTTGAGTGGCATGCCTGTGAACTAGCTTGGTGTAGCTAAGTGCATGACCACTATAAACAAACATTTGACACTTTTTTTTTGACATGTAGGTCTTGTCGGATTTTATTGGCCAGCACTTCAGCTGAAAGAATAAACAAATACGGGGATAGTGGGCATCCCTGACGGACTCCTCTAGACGGCCGAAACAAATTTGTCAGAAAGCCATTGTTTAATGCTGCACTCTCTATGTTGGTGTAAAAGGTCCTAACCCATTTTTGAATACTCGTACCAAAATTAAAGACGTCCAATGTTCTCATTATAAAGGGCCATTCAAGGGAGTCAAAAGCTTTTCTAAAGTCTAGAGACACTAGAATACCTGGAATGTTATGCGTCTTAGTATATTCCATGATGTCGATTATGAGAGGATGTTTTCCCCAATGTAGCGTCCTTTTATAAAACCAGTTTGGTCCGAATTTATTAGCTTTGGTAGCGAAGCTTCTATTCTTTTAGCTGTGGCTTTAGTTGCTATCTTGCAATCAACGTTAAGTAAAGTTATTGGTCGCTAATTTGATAAATCTAACAGGGAGCCGTCCTCCTCTGGTATAAGAGTAATGATGCCTCTTCTTTGGGAGATGGAAAGCTCGTTTGCTTCATAAGCCTCATTGAAGCTTTCGACGAGGTTATGTCCTAGCAGTTCGAAGAAAAATTTATAAAATTCTACCGTAAAACCATCTTCACCTGGAGACTTATCATTTTCAATTATTTGGATATGATTGTTCTTTGAACATGACTAATACGTCGACTGCTTCTTTTTTTTTTAATTTTTAATACCAACGCTACCTACTGTATCAACTTATACTTACAATACTGACATTGCTTACATTGTACAATAACAAGACAAGCAATACATGTACAGCCTCCACTTACAACCGTGATTACTAAAAACAAAACTAAACAAACAATTATGTCCTCGTTACTTATGATACTAACACTGCATTATACAAAAGCCACGACTTATTTTCATAGAAACAACAACAACAAAGAAAGCGTCGAGCTTTTGTTAAAGCAGGTAAGGGAGTGTGCCGCACTGGTCCAAAGGGTAATAATATTATTATTTTTTTAAATTAAAGGGATGAACTGAGTACGTGACACGTCTCGATGAAACAGCCAGATGCACTGGAAGCAAAATTCAACCTAAACAACCTGAATCCCGAAAGTACACTTTTTATGGCTTATATTTTCTGGCCCCTCATTTCTTCTGGCATCTTTTTTTTGTTTTTGAATTTGACAAACAGTTTAATAGTAATAAAATTTGAATGTATTGATGGTTTGCAGAAGCCTTGTCAACAAAGAGATGACTATGAGAATATGAGATATGTCTATAAATGGATAATTCAAAGAGAGGTTTGATTCTTACACTATTACTCATGATCACGCTTTGATTATTGAAAATCGATTATGTAACTGGCTCTTATTTTATTATTTTTACCACTGCTATTGGCACCTTTTTGAACGATTTGGAAGAAGATAGCCCATAAAATCATTTCTTCAAAACCATGTATTAGTATATCCTAAAGGAACACAATCCGCGATTTTGCGCATGCGCAAGATTTTGAATTTTGGAAAGGCTGTCAAGAATTCAGAGATGCGGGAATTAATATAGAGCTTTCACAAGTCCGTTTGCATCCGTTTGCCGACAGCTTCGGTAAAGGCGGGTTAAAAAAATTGGAAAAGGACTGAAAAGTAATGGAACCAGCAACCAAATCAGAATTTTTATAAAGAAATCGACCCACGATACTTGGAAAAGACTGGTAGGATTGCGCTTGCATGAGCGTTTCTTTGTTTACATTTTATACTCTTAAGCGGACTTTTACTCGTTGGGTTTCTTTTTCGATCTTAAGCCACTCTATCAGGTCCTCTTCGCTCAGGTATGCTCTGTGAGAATCACTCCGATATATTTGTTATTTAGCTATGAAGATAGTTTTGTAAATAAGATAACAACTCGTGCAAAGTAGTGAAATTTCCGCCATGCACATCAGAATATTTTACAGAAAAGCATTTTCAGGTACGGACTTACCGTGGCCTTGTTCTTGCATAACTCATGCGACATTTGGCGTGTTCTGCCACAATATTGGTTAATACAGTTTTTATTTGCTGTTAACGAAAAAACGAAAAAACGAGTAAACGACATGACCTTTCTTCCTGTAATAGAGCGACAGGCAAAATCATACGGCCATAGACAAATTAAAATATGTTTCGCTAGTCTCTTCGATGCGCTCGTCTTGATCGCATGAGATTACATTTTATTAATTTATTATTATTACTTTATTTCAAACCACTTTCTTGCAAGAGCGCAGCCGATTGGATATAACGCAGCGGATTGGATATAAATAACGTTTATCGCATGCAAAACTTGTTGGCATGACGCGACAAAGTGACAGTTCTTTTGTTTTCCAATGTAAGAGGACAGATCAAAGTTCGCGCTTGCGCTACATCGCGATAGTGTCCGTTTAAG
>JAHPZR010041767.1:0-14794 GCA_019787425.1 Platygyra sinensis | reverse complement strand
TTTGGGTAAAAAATTTTTCCGCATATCTTGCAGTTCTTAATATATTTATATTAGCTTAAGTACTGGTAGCCTCCTACGGAGACGCTCTTATCCCTAAGAGCTTCTGTGTAGAAGGCAAAAAAATGGGAGCTTAAGCAACGACGACTGCGACGCCGGCCGAGGACAACGCCTAGTAAAAAATGAATTATGCTTTAGCAATGAAACTCGCATTTGCATGTCTAGGTCTGTTTATGCACTTCGCCAATGGCTTTAAAAACGTGCTCAGGCTAAATATGCAATAGCAGCCTACAATTCCGAAAACAAATACGAAAAATTAGCCGTAGTAGTTCGCGTTCGTCAGACCACGTAGAGCTTGGTCATTTCAGGTTCTTGTTTTGCAGAGGACGGCAAACAAATGTACAAAGAGTTCTAACGCAACCGCACAGCCATTGTTTTGCTCATTAAATCTTTTGTTTAGTGACGCTCTCGTTGCCGTCGTCGTCACGGTTTACTTAAGCTCCCTAAAAAGTAACGGAGTGCGCCGTTTTTTATACATTTATACATGCTGACCATTATTTCTGACTTCTACATGTAATCTACAGATGCCGTTACAGCATACTGGTTCACTATAAAAACATGAGTAATTAGAATTTTATTTAGAGGAGCTTTATGAAGAAGAAGAAAGGGAAGAGCAAATTAGTGCTCGGTAATTTAGTAAAAGATTCAACATGAATTAGATTTTTTAGTTAATTAATAATTGATTATTGGACACTGCAAAATGACTTATTCTCAATCTGCTCTCAGACAGGGGATGGTCTTTTGTGGGTGTTGCTGTTAAACCATTTCATTCCCTGATTTTTTCCCGTTCAAAAGTCGAACATTGGCAATTCTGCTTTCAGGTTGTGCGCAAAATTATTGAGTTCTAAAGATTTTGTGCACCCGAGGAAGGCAGAATTGCCAAAATGTGAGACTACAAAATATTTGTGAAAATGTGATTTATTCCAAATAAACAAGATTCAAATTGCTACGCACTAGCTCAATATATTTTAAATTCATCAGCTCTAATGTAGGACAACGAACCTAGAACAGTTAATTGTGAGCATTTGAGTGCTGTTTTAATCGCGTTTAAAGGATTGCGTTTCACGCCCACTTTAAAATGTGCAACGGTGTAAAATCTTATTTTAGCTGTCATGTTTAATTTACGAAGAAACTATTAAAAATTCTACTTTATTGAAAAGAAATTATGCCGGGACGCCCACGCCAGCATGATAACATTTACCATGCAAAGTGCAAATTTGAAAAACAACTTCTCTTTCATTGTCTTATTTCACGTTCTTTTTGCGTTGCTACGCCAACAAAAAAAGTTATTCGCTATGTTGCAAAACAAGCGACGTGTTCAATTTGTGTTATTATGTGTTATTTAGTTTCCTCTCTTTTGTATCAAATGAGTTTACAGAAGAGAGAGAATTAATTTGTTACATGGCACCAGTTAATGACTTTGCTAATGGGTTTTACCTCTGAATAGAGCAACCATTAATTGAACCACCGGAAAAAAAGAATTGATAACGGCCGAGTGCACGTGGTGTTACATAGATAGAAACGAAGCAGGGATGAGCGACTTTCCTTTGCCAAAATTCCGCTTCAGATTTTTAGTTTAACAGTTTTCTAAGCGGTGAAGTAACGAGATATAGTTTATTAAAATGCATATTTAAAAAAAAAAAAAATTAATATAAAGAGACATGAAGGAGACTCGCTGAATTGATAAAAAGGCTTAATTTCGTTCTAGAGTGTCGCAGGTTGTTAATTTTTCACGTGGAGAATTGACGTGTTTACGGCACGTGGGGGACCATTCGTTAGCCACTACAAGTTAGCACTGTGAACCAAAACAACGTCGACGTATATTTTTAGCACAGCATCTCAGTAATAACTTACGTAAGAAGGTCAATCATCATCACAACAGGTTACAAAATCTCAAAGCACAAAAGGCAACCAAGCGAAGCAGTTGGAAGTCGCCAAAAATTTCTTTAATCAGCATGGTGTCTATAACTGGTACCTAATACCGTAATTAAGTGGCTACTTAAGCCCTCGGTTTGCTCAGATTTCCACAATGCTGCAAGAGACGTTCATCCCGCCAAGACGCTGTGAAACTCCTTTGTTAATATCAAGAGCAAGATTGATTGTGTTCAAGTCCTCTTCATTATATCTGAGCAGAGCTGAAGCCATCTGCTCATCTAAAAGCATTTGCCCGGAAGCTGAACCTTTGCGAACTCTCCCTGCCCAGCACAAGAGGAAGTCGATTCGTCTCGAGAGGTTCGGCAATTTTCAAGGCGCCAATACTTCTCGACAAGAGCATGAATTCGACAGGTAATCAAACTGGCAGTGAATTTGTGTTGCCTTATTTTAAGGAGCCACAGTGGCTAGAAATCTCGAGGTTAACGTTTCAAGTCTTCATCGCGTCCGTTGGCCTAGTAGGCAACGCAATGGTTTGCCTCGTCATAACTTTCCAGCCTCAAATGCATACTGTCATCAACTTCTTCATCAGAAATCTCGCCATCGCAGATCTGGGGATCATTATCTTGTCCTTCCCACTAGCAGTGATCAAGGAGCAAAACCCGTACCACTGGCCCCTGGGGGAATGTGTCTGCCGGTACGTGTTCCCCCTGGCCGACATATTTCACGGTGTATCGGTCTGGTCAATTACTTTGATTGCTATCGATCGATACAGAGCTCTAGTCCGGAGGGTTCTTCCCACCCGCAACACAGCCTCCTTCAAATCCGCGCGATGGATGATAGCCAGTGTTTGGATGATATCATTCTTAATAATCTCTCTCCCTCAGTATTTTGTCATGGAATTCATCGATTACAGTGTTAACCAGCCCTCCATTGACATGGTCGATTGCACTCCAAACTGGCCGAACATGGAAGGAGCAGACGAGATGCGACAGATTTACCTGATCGGCGTTGCCATATTTTGGTATGTTCTTCCACTCGTTATCATCGGTGCAGCCTTCTGCAGTATTTCAAGGAAGCTCCAGGCCAGCAGCAAATTCAACAAGGCCATACGAGAAGAGTGCAGCGACTCCGAAGAGCTGAAAAGCACCCGAAAAAGGCTCCGAGAACGACAAAACAGTAAAGCGAAAAAGCTTTTAATCCCGGTCGTCGTCGTTTTTGCCATCACCATGTTGCCTTACAATGTTTTGCGCTTTGCTCTTTTGTACTGGAATGATATTACCGAGCATAAATACCTCTGGGTTTATTTCAATGTCTGTGTAACTTTCGTCGTTGCGAACTCATCAGCAAACTTTTTTATTTACTCCCTGGTAAGCGACGAGTTTCGCCAAAGTTTCAAGCGCCTCTTTTGTCGTAATTCAAGCGGCTCTGCTCAAAGTGCAACAGACAGAGCAATACGGAGCCCGTTAAGTCGCACTCCAATGAATATAAGCCCTTTAAATCTAAGCCCTTTAAATACCGGAAGACATGAATAGAACAACGAACCTTATTAAAACAGCAATCAAGAGGAAAACTGCAGGAGAGAAGCTAGGATGCTGTTTCAAAAACAAAACTTGGAAACTGTGATGTTTTTTTTTCTTTTTCACTGTTAAGAGATTTGCAGAGTTTCAAAACTCTTTCAAAGATGTAAATATTTTTATTTTCTTTGTCTAAGCTGCCATGTCGGCGCTATTTAAGTGGGCCATTTCCGAGTTCTCTTGTGCCTCTGTTTCAAAACGAGTCTAAGAGGGAAACCTTTCATATAAAAATGAGTTCTGCATGCAGTTTCATTTTCATGCAAATCAAAGTCATTTTCATATGAAAGGTTTTGCATTGAACTCGCTTTAAAACAGAGGCACTGAACGGAACTCGGAAATGGCCTACTTTGTTCAACTCAATAAATTGCTTTGCGGGATTTTGTGACATGACAAACGAACTGACAGTATACATTTACATATAAGTACTTGTATTGTTGTATTCGAACTAACTAGAAGACTAAAATTGAAAAACGGGCTTAAAAACGATAATGCAGAAAGAAAACTGATGAACTATTATTACAAAAACGAACATTGTTGGCTAAATACGTGCATGTGATATTTACTTTATGATTTACTGATCATGTCTGTAGCACAAAGTACTGTATATATCAATAAAATTTTGAACAACAAAACATCTTCATCCTCACAGCTTTATCTCTGATTTTCATAAAATTAATCGCTTCCAGTTTACCCACTCGACTTGCAGATGATGATTTCGCAGCTCTTTGAGACGTACTTCTAAAACAACCCAGCTTATAAATAATAATAATCGTTTTTTTCCAGAAAAAAAACGATCACCTAAACCTAAGAGAGCAGCTGATATAAACCGATGATCAACACTGAATATAAAATATATTCATCTAAAAATACATTAACACAATAATACCAGAAGAATATTAATAATAAGAAAAATATGTGCCCACTAACGAGCAGTACAATTATGATATTCGAGATCTACGTCTAAGAAGGAACTTAAAACCTTACTTTTGAAACTAAAAACAGAGCCGAGTTCCCTTAGCACTTTGGGAAAATCGTTCCAGTCCTTCGCAGCAGCATAGTTTACGAAGACTGTCCCATTTCTCCAGACACAGTTTCCCCTAGATTTATTAAGCTAGCATCCCCTAAAGATATTTTATGTGACACTGATCGCTTAACTAAATAAGTCTTTAACTGATGTGGACAATTTATGTCATAAACAGTTTGAGAAGCAAACTGAAGCCTTACGAAACGACGTCGACGTCTCAATGATAGAAGACCTAGCTTACTGCGCATGTCCTGAGAACAAGATTTGCGATATATGAGTTGCGATAGCAGCTGACAACATAATACGCATTGCTTTATTCCGGAGGCATTTTAAACGCCAAGCATTCGCCCTGCTTACCACAATCTCCTCAAACTATTTACCCACGGTCAAATATATATATATATATATAGCTTGAATGGCGTCAGTCTTTTAGAATATTTCCCCCCAGTGGCTCTGTTTTAGCGGGTACCTGTGTTACTAGTGACGTTGACACCTCCCTCCACTCCCTGCTGACAACTTAACGTTAATGTTCTTTTGCTCTCTGCAGGCATTTTTCCAATTAGTCATTTTCCGGGTTGGAGATGTTTGAATATGTAATGCAGCTCGCCTTTAGGGGATGAGTTTCGTAGACTGAATGAGTCACCCACTGTGATAATTATAATCCACTGTTTTTCTTCCCTTAATTTTTTTCTTCTTATTTTGAAAAGTCCGGCAACCATGTCGTACAAAAGTTTCCAATTAAAAAACGTCGCCAAATGAGCCTGTAATTTAGCACCCCATAAAACTTACATCTCTTCTCTAGCTGGATTTGGAATGAAAAGCACTTTTCATAGAATAAGTTTACAAAATAAACAACTTAGTCTAGTCCTAGCGATTTGGTAAAAGCTGAAGTTTCGGGTTTCGCAGTAAAAAACTAGCCACTTTATTAAAAAAACAGTTCCAATTCGCATATTTAATGATGAATATTTTCGAGACATCCAACAAGTTATTTGCAAAAATTCACAATTGCTCCTGTTGCTTGCGCAAGTTGATTTATCAGCCCGCCAAACGCGCGTGTGATTACTACAGGCGGATGTGGTTATCAGGCGCACGATCACGCATGGGCCACGCCTGAATCAATTAATATTCCCTTCAGCTTTCCAATCCACCAGATAATAAGAAGTAACTGAAAACATAGCCGCCTGTTCATTAAGAAGATTATATGTTATCTTTTCTTTAGAAATGTTTTATAAAGATAAAGTAATAATTAAAAATTAGAAGTAAATGACAAAATAATGTTAGTTGAAAGGAAGCGCTTTGCATTCGTCGCATAAACTCGGCTTAAATTTTAAGATTACACTGTGACAAAACAAGCCTTATTTTCGATTATTTGGCATAAACTTATCGGTAAAAGCTAGCAATTAACTATAAATACTACAAGAATTATACTTTACAGTTCCAGAATATAGACCCAGTAAAACACTTTGCTATAAAGAGAAGTCGGTTGTATTAAATCGCGTTCCCAGCCGAAGATAATGTTGCTTATATTACGTAACTAATCCGGTTACAGAGCTGGTGAAAACAAAAAGTTCTCTTCCTCTATTGTCCTTTCTTTATTTCTTATTTATCATGACCAAAAGTTTAACAAGCAACTTGAGCATTGTTTCCTTCTATTTTCGTTAATATAAATCGACAATGACTATAGGCGCAACTGTTTTGTTCATAAACTAAATCAGATCTATCAAGCGTTTAGACTTTTATTACAAAATTAAAGTCCCAGTCACTCTCGAATTCGGTAGAACGCGCCTCGGTACGAGGCAGCTGAAAAACACTATTCACTTAACTCTGAAGATGACTTCGACTCAGGTTGTGGAAACGTCAGTCACCAACAACAGTTCTTTTCAGAATTACACTCACCCCGACGATCAGACAATACGAACTACTGATACTCCTGGGTTCAAACCATTTACTATAATTAAGCTTACTTGCGTGACGTAAAAACTACCAATAGATATATAGTATTTGTGGTTGCAGAATATATAGTTAAAAAGTTGGGAATTTCGGCAGTCAGCAGACGGATAGTGTAATGGTGAGTGAGCTCACCAGCTAGTCGACGACTTCCCGGGTTCCACTCACACTATCCACACTACATGTTATGGTTCTTACTGTTTGAGTAAAACAGGTTTTATAAGAAAAATATTAGTTTCGCGCTAGGTCCACGCCAAACGTTCCCCATTGCGCGATATTCTTTGATGGCTCGTGGGTCGCGTTTTCCGTTTTCCTCACTTGAGACGCCTAGGAACGAGGCAGGTTTTTCGGTCGATGATGTTGTAAGTGTAGTCCGTTGAAAACGATTGGTCAGTTAAGCCATGATGTTATTGGCTGAAAGACTCGTGTAAAGTTTCGCGCAAGTTTACGCAAGTGAAAAATAAAATCGCTTACCGTTTAATAAATTGAGTCAAGAAATTGAAAGATCGTATAAGAGTTATATGCGATATTTCGAACTCGAGTTAGTATATACACACTCAGTGATCTTGGTGTTTTAAGCAATCTGATTGGTTCGCTATCTCTGGCTAATGAGCATTATTCACCCCCTACCGAGTGAGTAATGCGTAAGCCAAACAAAAATAGAGCATACTTTTGAATAAAGCATACTTTTGATTCACACTGATTTGAACGGTGTTTAAGGACCATTATTCTAGACTGTCACGAGGTTTTTTCGAAGATTAACTATAGATTTTCCATGTTCAAAGATTCTGTAAATAGTTTCGCGAATTCGCGTATGCTTTGTACAGCTTGCACGTTTTCCGAGCATGAATTGAGAGGTCAATTAAATCGATTTTTAATGGTTTCCTTCTGAAATGATGTTGAGATCACTTCCTGTGTATATACTAAAACAATTATTCTTCTCAATCTCGGTGAATAATGGCAGAATATTTACCTCGCCGCTTCGCGGCTCGGTAAATATTCTGCCACTATTCACCGAGATTGAGAAGAATAATTGTTCATTATTCGGCAAAGGGTATCAATGAAAATTATAGTGTTTAGTATGGATACGCCATGCTGGAGCCCGTCTGAGGGACTCCAACATGGCGGCCGGAAACCAGTGGAAACATCTGGAGTTTACTTTGGCACTCTCAAAATGATTCTTCTCTCTGTTAAACTTGAAAACATTCACATAGGCACTTCTCTCAACATATTGGTTACTCAGAACTCGAAATCATGAGGCGAATCGATATTTTTGTTCACGTAACATGTTACCCTGAAACAATGCCGATGTCACGCGCGCATTGTCAAAAAACTTTGTTGTATTTTCAAAACAAAGCGGTCTACCGCGCTGAAGACAGGCCAGCAGATATATGTTTAAAAATTACTTTACCTGATGAAGGTAAATACTAAAATTTTTAATTTTAGTTTTTTTTTTTCTGACGTCACGTGAGAACCAAAAATTTTAGTAGCCCAACGGCAACGAAATGAAATCTAACCGCAAGCAAACAAGGCATTGGTTAATATATAGATTTAGGCCGACCTAAAAGCGCAGCTCCTTGGCCAGGCTGTTCAGAACCAGATTAAGCTAACCCAGGAAAAGATAGAATTTTGATTTGTAACTTTGCGATGAAGTTTTCTGTTTTGAGTCAGTATAAACTGATAAAACAAAGCAGCAAAAGACATTTGTATAGAAGAAAAAGTTATAATTCGAATAGATTATAATCCTGGGCAACTTCAAGAAAACACGTGACTTCGATGAGTTGTAAACTTGAGCCCGTGATATTGTCACTTGGTACTGGTCAGCACTGAGATACCTTGTTTTGGCAAGTGTCAATTGAACATAACATGGATGTCCAACATCAAAGAAGTACACGGTAATTAAACCAAGGCTATATGCCTCTTTCAACATATTATTTGGAGTATGGCCCCATGTTGCGCGACTCCACCGTCGCCGTCGTCGTCGCCGTCGTGCGTTCGCATCCATGAGCAATACTGCTGCCCATAATAACCATGAGAAAATCAATTCATGGGTTTCTTTTTCCCTCTATGGTTATGGGGCTCCGCTCGGAGGCCCTTCTGGCCGGCGGAGCTCCACTAGAAATAACCAATGAAGAGAGTTATGTTGTCCATCGTTCTGGCAAAATTTATTGTTTCATATTTAGCGACGTCCCAGAGGAGACTGATATTTCAAAAATTGACGATTAGCACTTGTACACAACCAGCTGGTGCAGAAAACAACTGGCAAAGTATAACTGGCCTTGGGTCATAAGACATTAAGAATATATCAGAGCCTTATTTTTTTTTTAATAACTATTATTGCTATTATTAGAATTAGTATTAGTATTTGTATTTCTATAAGCATACTACTTGTTTTAGAGTTCTTTATTTCGTTTTTTCAGTGTGTGTATTCACAGGCGTCCCAAACTCACGATTCGAGGAATCGATCAAATATTAATGATTTATAACGGTCGTTAATGCAAGTGCGGCCGTAACACTACTTTAACAGAGACCTGAAAAAACAGTTTTTCAGGCTCTGAGCGGGATTCGAAGCCACGACCTCTGCGATGCCGGTGCAGTGCTCTCCCAACTGAGCTATCAAAGCCACATGAGAGCGGTCGTATATGGGTTAGCCCTTTATATGGGGACGTTTAGACTTGGCCCAAGTACAGTTAAGATGAAAGTAAATTTGTCCCATAGTAGCAACTGAGTGATAACGGTCATTAATGCAAGTGCGGCCGTAACACTACTTGAACAGAGACCTGAAAAAAATATTTCAGGCTCTGAGCGGGATTCAAACCCACGACCTCTGCGATGCCACAGAGACCTGAAAAAAATATTTCAGGCTCTGAGCGGGATTCAAACCCACGACCTCTGCGATGCCGGTGCAGTGTGCAGTGTTACGGCCGCACTTGCATTAATGACCGTTATCACTCAGTTGCTACTATGGGACAAATTTACTTTCATCTTAATGATTTATGTACGCGCATCGAGTGAGACGTGACTGACTTAAGTGCGCGGTGTTGTGTTACACATTGGGCCGTTGAGAATTTGAGTGCTCTACAAGGCATTGTATAGAATTTAAAATAACGTAGGATGAAATCGCGCAATGAAATAAAATATTACTTTTTTGGAATGAAATTAAGTAAATGAACTCACCTTGTCTAATTTCTGTTGTCCATTTGGCGTATTTCGTCGTTTTTTTTTTTTTTTTTTTTGGAGGGGGGGGGGGGGGGTTTCAGGTGTTTGTCGTAGCTTTCTATAGACGAAGTCAAGGCTGGACACTGCTGTTTCGAAAGACCTGATTCCAGCCATTGAGCAAAATAATGTACAGTTATTCTCCCCACTGTTTGTTCTTCAAAATTAGCTCTATATACATCGCTGTGATTACTGTCAGAACATAAAAATGTATAACCAAGCTCCGCACTGGGATGATGATAAGCTAACAATCAGGAAAAATCATATTATCTTTTGAATTATTCTCATCTTTACCCCCTTTCGGGAGAGGAATGGCTTCGGAGATTTTCAAGGCGGGTCGGGGACTGAGGGATGCTTATGGTATTAACTGCGGCTAAAAATGGTATTTTGCTGGATGTACTTCTTCCGGCAATAAAAGGCAACACAATTCTTTCAACGTGCATGGCAAGGTAGCGGCCGATTCTCAGCCGTTCCAGGTCGCACGCGACCGCGCACCTTGACCTCCGCGCCTGGACTGTCTGAGAATCAGGATAAATAGCAAGGAGACCGTACGCTTATTCGACGTAAGGTGTGTACATACTGGATAGTTTGACCGCGCACTTAGAATCGAAGAAATCTCCCGTCACGTTAAGCTCTGGGCCTGTTTCGTTTTCATTATAGAACCTGTATTCAATTGAGTGCAGCAATCAGGTTTCTTAATGTTAGATATACAGTCACTCTTTTCCTTGATTATTACGTTTGAAACATCGAAACTTGGCAAGGTAAGCAGGCTACCGCAGATCCAACTTGAACCTTTTGAACCAGCCGACCGCTGTGAGATACTTGAAATCCTTAGTAATCGCTACAGACCCTGTGAACATGTCAGGTAGCCTAATTCTAAACTGGGGTACAAGAGCTTTATGATTTGCACTGTGCTACTGGATTGACAATAGGCCTTATCACGGTTTTCAGCGCCATCTTGACGGGTAGGCAAAGCGGTCAGAAATTGCAGTGTTTGTATGGGAATCCGATAGCAAATAACGTTTTCGAAAATTGAATTTTACGCAATTTATGAGTCGCAACATTTAAGTACTAAGCAGGCGATTGTATTAAAGAAGTTTCGAGGATGTAGCTTGGCTAGAAGACGTCTAGATAATTTTTCTAATTTTCCATACATTTGTCTGTAAATTTGGTTGGGTAGAGAAACGTCTAGACGCGGTTCGCGGGGAAAAAAAAAATTACAGAAAAATGTATGGAAAATTTAAAAAAAATGAACTGAGCGCGTTCTAGCCAAGCTACATTCTTCAAACTTGGTGAATAAAATCTTCTACTTAGTATTTTAACGTCGCGATTCATAAGTTCTTTAAAATTCAATTCTGGAAAAAGTTATTTGCCATTATCTAGATTCCCATACAAACACTGTAATTTCTGACCGCTTTGCCTACCCGTCAAGATGGCGTCGAAAACCGTGTAAGGCCTATGCTTGTTATTCTTATTGATCCAATTTGAAACACACACGGCATCGTGGAAGAAATAAAAGTGTTTTACAATAAGATATAATGCAAGTTAACATGACAATTTTTAATTATTTCCACGTGCTTTTTTATTTTTATATTTCATTTTTAAATTATTACAACTGTTAAATTACGAAAGAATAGCGGCGCAAAATAGTAATTGTATGTGAGAAAATAGGTAAAGAATACCCTGATTCCACAAGGGCAACTTCAAAGTGTCTATAGACACAAATAATTGTACCGTCGGTGTTTGTTGTTGTTGTTGTTGTATCTGTCATGTCGTGTTAATTATTTAATTCTATAAAAAAAGACGCGACGATAATTTTGTAGTATGTAACTTAGCTTAGTCCTTGGGTAGCCTAATAGCATCACATATTAAGTTCTGTAAATGCTACTTTATTGTATCTTTGTTCTTGACTCCAGTAAATACTCAGCTTTATGTATGTGGTTTGTATTTCTAATATTCACTGTTCTCCTCTTTTGAAGTGTAACTCTCAGAAGTTTTAATTTTATTCCTCTACCAGTGAAAGTAGCAATAAATATCCACTGGCTCATCTTTGCTTGCTCCTGTGAAAAAATTTCTCTTGTAGTTATGATTGATCAGAGCGCCACCGAAGTGATCCTTGTGGGCCCTTAGGCTTAGACCGCAAAGGGGACACAAATTCTGGGTCCCTGCAGAAAGAGCCCAAACAAAAAAATAAGATGCAAAAGCAACAATGTGCATCACACAAATGACTGCAATCTGACTGGTCAGCTAAAGTTAATTTTAAATTTACTATTAACCTGCCATCAGGCGTCCCTTACATTTTTTGTCGCGGCGGGAAAGGACGCCTGATACAATTACTTGACTATTTGTCTGCCGCCCCCTAATTAAGATATCTGTCAGCGCGGATAACCAAGTAGAATTACCAGAAGTCTTGCGTGTTATCGACAGATCGTATCGAAATCCACCAATTACAGCCATAAGTATAACCTTCAAACCTTCTTTACGTCATGCTAGCGGGCTGTGATTGGTGGATTTCGATCCGATCTGTCGATAACATGTATGTTTGACGGAAATTTTGGAAACGTTTCCGCGGGTGTTTTTTTTTTCGAAAGTCGCGTATCACCGAAAACGGTGGTAATACATATATAGCGCTCTTGCCTAATCCCGTCGGTAGCACCGCCAAAACATCTCTCCCATGGCATACGATTCTATGAATGCATTCTATTTGTTCATCATTGAGAGTTTTGTGAACAAAACTCTGAAGAGAAGCATTTAAAGCTGACAAAAACTCGCTCTCTTCGCTCGCCTCATCAGACGTCATGATGGAATTCATCAGCACGCGGAATTTTTTTTACCGGAAATTACACCGCCACAAAGGTAACCAATCATGGCTCAGTTCTAAGTACCTTTTTGTTTCTTGATCAATCAGAGGAAAGTCCAGATTCTGGACTAGCAACAGACAAATAGTCAAGTAATTGTATCAGGCGTACCTTCCCGCCGCGACAAAAAATCTTATCTTATCTTATCTAAGGGACGCCTGATCGCAGGTTAATGTACTATGTGACCTCCCACCAAATTCATAATTACTTCAAACCTACCAGTGTACTTTTCTAACATCTGAAATGGGTTTATGTTTAGCTTCTCAGTATTCCTCTGAGAAGCTAAAACTGGTAGAATCATTCTGAAGCGCATCCAAACGCCAAAAAAACGCAAGTCATACCCACAACAAGAAAAGGTAAGTCGATTTTATTATTTTTTCCCCCCTTATTTTAAACTATTTTGTACGATCGTTATATTTACATTCAAACTCTTATAATAACGCTGTAACGCTATGTCATGTTTCAACGGTTCCCAGAGCTTGGGCAACCTGTGGTATTGCTGGAAAAAAAATCTTTGGGGAAAAAGCTTTAATTTCAGCGTGAACCGGGAGCTTTTCCTTTCCTTGTCAATTAATCAGTCTCCCTCGCAGCCCTTTTTAGTTCCGTCACGTAACGCTTCTTACCAGCCTTGCGTGACGAGACTAAAACGTCTGCGAGGGAGACTACTAATCAAAATCTGATAAAAAAAAAAAAAGTGTGCTTTTTTTTGGCAGGCATGAGTGACACTTCAAATCGTGGCACTTTACGTTAACCCACTTACCTCGATGTTGTCTCATTGTTAGGCTTGTCACGTGATGAAGCTGCTTGATCCTCACTGGTGGATCCTTGTTGGCAAGCTAATCCCAAGATGAGGGCTGTCAATGTCAGCGCAAGTTCGGACGAGTGGGACTGAGTAACTCGACCGTATCCATTCAACATAAGAGAATTGTAATTCAAAAGACCTGAAAGAAAAGGACGACGAAATATTTTCTCGTGTATCACAGGAATAGGTGGAAGCAGGAGCCCATGTTGTAAGACGTTCGCCAAATGTCAAACATTCAGCCATGTCTATTAAAACTTATTAATAGCAAGTTTAGTTCGTGTTATAATTATCAGCTCTGATTTTCCAATTTCATGAACGCCTCACAACCGTAATAATACTTTTTTCTACCTATCAATCTTGCCACTCAAAAGATTATTTGCAAAAGTGTAAAAGTATAGTTCCGTTTCATAAATGGCTGCCAATATAGAATTTTTTTGTCTGCATTTAAATTAGCCTCTACCTTTGTTTGAGAGTAACAATCCTTTTGAATTATCCGTGCACTTACAGCGGTTATCAGTCACACGCGCCCTTCAACGATTTTTTGCCATTTCAAAAACTAAGTTTGGTGGACGTCAATCAAATGTATCCATGACAATATTCGTGTTCATTTCGTCGTGTCAGTTTCACGGCCATGTTCGATCGTCGTTGGATCAGGAATAATCGCTCAGTTATTCTGACAAAGTAATTTGCAATTTCGCTGAGATGGAGGGCTCTTATGTAGAGGAAACATGGTTTGTCTTTGAATTGCATAGCATGAACACTTTTTGCGAGCGAAACGTTTGTGAAGAAGGCGGCGTACGAAACAAAATTAGAGCCGTGAGCGATCTGCCAAAGAGAAAGTCGAAGAAAGGAAAGATACAAGGTAGCTGAAAAAGTTGGCCTCTGAAATGAGTCGCTTTATGTGGAGATTGACTATTTATCAGCTTGTTATGGATGCAGATTATTTTCACCGCAGAAATTTTTGTCATTCGCCTTGCTAAAATACTCAGTGATAATCCCGGCATGCAGAGATCAATCTTGACGAGTTTCAAGCGTGGTTGGAATACTAGTACCAGACAGGCAAATTATATGCAAAGCAAACCGTCAAGAGAACCACACGGCACGTGGGAATGTCAGAAATAAAAAGGTAACGAAAGCCGCAAGAGATTAGCAGTTAGACTTTTGTAGCTCATTCTGTAATAAAGTTTATATTTATATTTAGTTCATTCTCATGTTGTTGTGGTTGTACAATGTTTGTAAATTTGTAGCTTCAAAGCATTGCCCGTGAGCGAGACGAACGAAAAGGCGCTTCAAACGATTTTATAAGTCTTACTTCTCAGTTTCTGTTTATCGACGAGTCAAGTAAAGATGATATGAAAGAGCAACTCGGATACTCTGAGAATTTGACGCCGTTATTGTCATGGAGACATTTGATTGACGTCCACCAAAACGTAGTTTCGAA
>JAHPZR010041763.1:105000-106492 GCA_019787425.1 Platygyra sinensis | reverse complement strand
AATCGAAGATGAGCCGAGGCCTGGACGAGAACAAAACCACTCCAATTCGGGTTTGTCCGTTGTTGATGTTAAACCTGCTGACGATCGCTCTCACGAAGTTAAGGCATCGTCTGAAGTTTCCTCTGCCATAAGCCTCAATACTTCCTGAACCATCGATGATAAAAGCCAAATCAACCCGGGCACGGCAGCCTGAAAATATATAAAATATGCTCACTAAGCACTGCTGATGTCATAACGAGAAAATGTTGTTAAAAGATCAGTTAAACATATCGCTGGGAATTGGGTAGACTCATTACGTTTTGATCATTCCGAACTCGTTCGTTCGTTCGTTCTTTTGTTCTTTCTTTCGATAGTTCGTCCTTCTGTTCGTTCGTTCGTTCGTTCGTTCTTCCTTTGGTTGGTTCGTTTGTTTGTTCGTTCGTTCGCCCATTCATCCTTAAGTTCGTTCGTTTTTCCGTTCGTCCGCTCGTTCATCCGTTCGTTCGTTCTTCCTTTGGTTGGTTGGTTGGTTCGTTCGTCCATTCGTCCATTCATTCGTTCGTTCTTCCGTTCGTTCCTTTTTTCCATTCGTATACGTCCATTCGTTCCTTCGTTCATGCGTTCGTTCGTTCGTTCTTCCGTTTGTTCATTCGTCCGTTCGTCCGTCCCTTTATTGGTCCTTCCGTTTCTTCGTTCCTTCGTTCCTTCGTTCCTTCGTTCGTTCCTTCGTTCGCTCGCTCCCTTGTTCGACCATTCGTTCGTTCTTTCGTTCGTTGTTTCAATCTTTCGCTCAGAGGATCATTCAATCAATCAATCAATCAAGCAAGCAATCAAATCTTTATTTAAACATGAAAGTCTTATCATAAAAATGGTCTTCCTAGGAGTAGTATAAAATATTACAAAGAGTAAATTAATTATATTGACAGGAATGGACAAACTAGCAATTACATTAACTAACGAACTAATTAACTAGCCTACAGTAAAAATCCTATGTAGTAAAACTTTCTCTAATTTACAGTGCACTAAAAATAGGCTTTCCCATTCAGTGAGGTTTTAAACTGTTTTAAACTGGATAAGTTTCTAATTTCTGATGGAATCTTGTTCCATAGAGCAGATCCTCTATAGTGCAGGCTACCTTTAGGTCGGACAGTGGACTATTGAGGGGGAAATGGAGAGTTACTTCGAATGTTTAGGGTATAATAATGTTATATGTCTGGAAAGTAATCATTTACCTCTTCCAGGCGGTAAACGAGGTCTAACAGGTCGAGCCCCTGTTAAACAAAACATCATGTTTAGTACTTACGCTACATAATCGTAAAAGAATAAATAACAAAAGAGACAGGCAGACAAACAGACAGATAGAAAGACTGACAGAAAGAAGGCTGGCAGATAAACAAGATAAACAGGTGGACAGACACAAGAAAGACAGATAAACAGAAAAACAGAGAGACAGATAGAAAAGATAGGCGGAGCATTGTGGGTTGAGTTCGTTGTTGGTTCTCTACTCTGCCTC
>JAHPZR010041763.1:97500-100000 GCA_019787425.1 Platygyra sinensis | reverse complement strand
GATCTCCCGTCAGTCATCACTATGGCAACCTAATAAACATGCGTGTTTATTAATTTTCAAACGACTATTTTCTTATGATATCACGCCATCATCATCGTCATCGTCATCATCATCATTAATATTAGTTCTCGTTTTATCAGGAATGCCGAAAACTACTTAAAAGATAAATTTCAGTTTAATAGTTTTTGTTGACACCAGAAAATTCCCTTTCTCCAAAAAGAATAGATTTACCTTCCGAACTCCTCTCCGTGCATATCTGAACACCCGGCTATAAGTATACCGCATGGCATATCCGGTCTTCGTTCCACCCCTGGGGTATCTTATACGGCTTATAGCATATATAAGCTGATTTTTACGACGGTAACGTCTGAAACCAAAGATAAGCCGAGGCCTGGACGAGAACAAAACAACTCCAATTCGGGTTTGTCCGTTGTTGATGCTAAACTTGCTGACGATCGCTCTCACGAAGTTAAGGCATCGTCTGAAGTTTCCTCTGCCATAAGCCTCAATACTTCCTGAACCATCGATGATAAAAGCCAAATCAACCCGGGCACGGCAGCCTGAAAATATATAAAATATGCTCACTAAGCACTGCTGATGTCATAACGAGAAAATGTTATTAAAAGATCAGTTAAAAATATCGCTGGGAATTAGGTAGACTCATAACGTTTTCATCATTCCGAATTCGTTCGTTCGTTCTTTCGTTCTTTTATTCTTTCTTTCGATAGTTCGTCCTTCTGTTCGTTCGTTTGTTCTTTCTTTGGTTGGTTGGTTGGTTCATTTGTTTGTTCGTTCCTTTTTCCATTTGTCCTTCCGTTCGTTCATTTGAAGTTGGTTCGTTCGTCCGTTCGTTCGTCTGTTCGTTCGTACGTTCGCTCGTTCGTCCATTTTTCCTTTCGTTCGTTCGTTCGTCCGTTCGTCTTTTCGTTCGTCCTTACGTTCGTTCGTCTGTCCATCCGTCCGTCTGCTCATTGGTCCTTCCGTTCGTTCGCTTGCTCGCTTGTTCGTCCATTCGTTCGTTTGTACGTTCGTTCTTTCGTTCGTTGTGTGATTCTTTCCTTCGGTGACGAAACACTGTTTGGGTCGAACAGTGGATTATTGAGGGGGAAATGGAGTGTTACTTTGAATGTTTACCGTATAATAATATTGTACAAAGTAAATATTTACCTCTTCCAGGCGGTAAACGAGGTCTAGGTCTTATTGGTCGAACAGGTCGAGCCCCTGTTAAACAATACACATGTTTAGTACATACACTACGTAATCGTAACAGAAAAAATCAATTGAAACAGCCAGACAAACAGACAGATAGAAAAACTGAAAGGAAGAAGGCAGACAGATGAACAAGATAAACAGGTAGACAGACAGCAGAAAGACAGATAGACAGCAAAACAACAAGTCAGACAGAAGGGATAGGGGAAACAGGGATGGCGAATTGGTGAGAGCGCTCGCCTTCCACGAATGTGTTCCGGGTTACATTTCGGCGTCACATGTGGGTTGAGTTCGTTGTTGGTTCTCTACTCTGCTTTGAGAGGTTTTTCTCCGGGTACTCCAGTTATCTCCTCCCCTCAAAAACCAAAATCTCCGTTAAAATTCAATTTCGATCCTGGAATGCACGAACAGTTCTGAACGGGCTCTTGTGAACTCCTTGGTGCTCCGTGGGTAAACAAATTACATATTTACATTTCACACATATTTACAAACAGACACACAGATAGGCAGCCAGAAATGCGGATGGAAAGGTGGGCAAAGAATCGCCGAATAAACAGACAAACAAAAAAATGGCAAACTCAACATTTTTTTCATCGATTAATACTTAACACAACAACAACAAAGAAATAGTATTACCCAATCATCGGCGAATGTTACCAAGAACTAAGCAACGAAGCACACAAATTGTCGCAACCAGGCAACAATATTAAATTGGGTACAGCTTAAAAAAAAAGGTCACACCAATCAGACCCTTTAAAACACTTGTTAGTATATACCACACAAGTGAACAGTGCTTTTCGTGCGCGCTGATTGGCTAGATCGGAGGTGATAAGCCAAAACTATTCACCTACGAGCAGCCAAACAAAAACAAAATGGCTTTGGTTGGTATATTCTCACAAATAAAGTTACTCTTTCGGCCGCTAGTTACTCAGCTTGTGTGGTATATACTAAAACAATCATTCACTTCAGTGTCGGTGAAAGTGGCGGATATTTACCGAGCCACTTCGGTGAATAATTGTTAAATATTACACAACTTCAGTGAGGTATACGAAGATTTCACCGCAACATTTGAATCTCAACCTAAGAGTAAATTGCTAACATAAACAATGTGTAGTCATACCTCTACAAGCTCGTCGTTGAATGGTGTTCACAATGGAGCCCAGGTTCCTGAAGCCTGCTGTCAACACGTGACGCCGGTCTCCTGCCGCTATTTGTAACAATTGTCTTCTGTTAAATCTGCGACCGATTCCCACCGCGTAACATTTGATGTTCCTCCGACGGAACAACTGAG
>JAHPZR010041763.1:62500-87500 GCA_019787425.1 Platygyra sinensis | reverse complement strand
ACTACATGTGCACTCAACCCGAATTGTTTTACAAACAGACTGATGACATTTTAGCTTTGATGAGAAAAATTGCGCCGTTGCACGAAACTTCCATTAAAGTAAACGAAAAACAAGACGACTATTGAAGGATGGTTGAATGCACCTTTAAAAGTCCTGGAGATTGTGTTGGAATACGAAGTTGTTGTTAAGGCATTTTTTTTTTCATTTGTTTAACACAGTTTGTCTAATTTGAAAATAAACTCAATAGCACGACATGTTTTTTCTTTACCCGATATTCGAAGTCGATCTTTTCGAGTTTTTTCACTAGCAATCAAATCGAGGCCAGCCCTCAGATTTTTGAAGAGACTTACAGGCTCACTTTTAATTCCAGGTTTTCCATTCTATCCCGTCTTTCAGTTAAGGGACGTGATTTACCACCCAGCGGGTGATTTAGAAATATTTATAGAAAAAATCTTTTAGAAACTGTAATTAATTCATTCCAGGAATACCCTGAAAACAACCCTCCGCTCTGTTACAGACCTGGTAAAACCTGGTTGTTCACCAGGTTTTTAACAAAAACCTCTATCATGGTAGACAAAAAAAAATTCCACCATGTTGGTCCAATTCTGCACTAGGACAGAACCAGCGAGGCCAATGATTAACATAGTTTTATCAAGTATTTCCAATACATGCAAAAATATGAGACCCAGTTTCCAACACACCATGTTTGATACATATGGCAAGAAACGATATGCATTCAATTTTGAAAGCAAATCAACAGAAGCAACTCATATCCATGATTGTATACGAGTCAGAGCCATTTAACCCTTTTCTGACCAAATGGTCGCCAAGAAAATTGCCGTTTTTAACCGTTAAATCAGTTTTTGAGCTGCCATGACGACAAAAAGGCCTTAGTTTTGCTGAAATAGCCATTTTTCCCAAAATGATAGATTTCCCGAAGATAAACGTTAATGATCTAATAAACGCCGGAGGCGTTTATTTAATGTTTGTGGTGTAAGATTGGTATTAAATAGATATGAGGCGTTTATTAAGGGAGCGTTTATTTCAAGTTAACCGTAACAACCATTGATAAAATCCAAATAAAAGTTAGTAGTTTTATATTAACGCGGCGACAAAAGTTGGTTTATAGTTTTATGTCAATGCGGGGAAAGAAAATTCGACATTCTGAGCGCAGAAATTAAGAAAACAAAAGAGCGATATCCCAACTTTGAACTTGAGAAGCCATTGCTGTCCAAGCAACCAAGGTGTTAAATAAATTTCGTGATTCTACTTTACAGAGCATTCCTTGAATTTTACGTGATTTTTTTGGAGGGGTTGCAGGGGGCTTCTATTAAAAAATGGGCGTTTATTTGAGAGGAGCTTCTACTTCAAACTTTACACACCAGAGGCGTTTAATGGATAAAACGCTATTGTAACAGAGGGGGCGTTTGTTAGATCATTTACCGAAAGTAAAAAAAGGTAGAATATTTTAATTTGGTGCATGCGCATTAGCTAACATTTGGACGTTTTTTATGTTGTTGTTTAACGATTACCCGTTCCGAATATTTTTCTTTCGTTTTTTTTTACCCTTTTACTCTCGTTACCTTTTGCTTATTCTATCTGGCTGCCATAAAAAGTTGGGCGTTAATTATCGGCAAAGTCTGGAACTGGGACTTTGATCCATTATAGGCCATTTTACCACCATTTTTGCATCAAAACTGATAACGTTGTTTTTCAATCTGCTACGTCAAAGTGCCGTCGATATCCAAAACCAAAGGTTGCGATCTACCATCTGCTTCTCAAGAAGATCTAGTGACATTTAAATTGATGACGTCACAAGTGGTACAAAGAGCACGACCATTAAGTAGCCGTGTATGGTTCTTTGGGCGTCAAGATCCTCCATATTAACTCTTTGTCTATTATCAGAATCTCAACCATCACATTTACAGTCTTTAAGGGACTGGTCTAAAAGTATTGGGGGGGGGGGGGGGGGACGATGGGCCGGAGCAGAGAGGAGGTAGGTCATCAGTTTTCGAGCCCTTGGTAAGGAGTCCTCCAAGTTTCAGCCACCCAAAGGGGTGCGTCATCCTGTTTTTTGATAGGAATTGGCACACAATTGACACAATCAACAACAACGGTAACTCCTTTCAAACAGTTGAAAGTTACACACTCAAACACCAACATGCGCACAGCAATATCTGAAATCTTGACGCTCTGAAACGCCATTCCTAGCTAGTGTTAAGATGCAACAATTTTAGTCAAAAATGTTCGATAAATTGGTCATTTTTATGTTTCTTGAAAATATAATTGAAGCGGAAAGGAGAACGGAATTCCAAACTTGTGACGTTTTTCTTGCAAGGATACACGGCTAACCCGAGAAACTAAATTCTACAACAGGACGAAATAAAATTTCACAGGAAGGAAAGAAAACCACAAGGCCAGGTTTCACCAGTCGGTTACAGCGGAGTTTCTTAGTGGAGCTTCCTGGCTAAAAATTATTGTTACACCCTTTCATTTTTAGTTTACAAGAATGTTTTATGAAAATATGTTTTATAAGAATAACCGAGCAGAGATTTGGAAAAAAAATATCATTTTGTGCTGGAAATTTGTAAATACAATACAATTAAATGTTTTTAGCTAAATCGTATGATATTCTTCCTTTTTACAATCGGCAAAACAAGCCAAAAAACAACCAAAAACACCAGCCGCATGTTCGATGCTAATAATATTTTTGCAAGAAGCAGGAGCCCATCACTAGGAGCTTGCAACTAACCCATATTCCTGTCACGGCGTTTTCACAGACCGATCTATTTTTAGTTTCCATTTATCTCGAATTCAGGTCCCACAGGAACCTCAGTAACCAATTGCAGTCATCAGCACGCGGACTAATGTCGACATGTCGACATGATGTTGACATGTTCACGTGAGGCCGCATTGTTTTATCCTTACCGAAGCCGCTCAGTCATGTAGACTGGAACAAGCCTATTTCGAGGGGAAAATATCTAAAAATAGACTGGTCTGTAAAAATGTCGTTGCATTGGCTTATTATGGGAGTTGCAGGCTCCTAGTAATGGGCTCCTGCAAGAAGTTATGTGCGTCATATCAGGCTATATAGCTTGAGGGCTGGCTCCAAAATTACTTAAACGCCATTCAGACACCAAATACATTCGAAAACAGACATGCTATACGCTAAAAAAACATTCAACCTCAGCCGTAAAATAATATTCTTATAGAAAGAGTGTATACCAGTGCGCACGCCCAGATACTGGAAACGACATCACCGCGTGCACGTCTTATCTTGTCGATATATTTGTGGAAATTTCGTAGGAAAGGAGGATAGAAAGCTTTATATAATAACGAAATCAATGCGCGCGCTCTGATTGGTCAATCAGCCATGGTTTAGTGTGCCGGTAAACTCATGGAAAAATCGCGCGTCTTCTGAATTATTAGATAAGAGCACTCAAAGAATTTCGTAAATCACTCGCCTGCGGCTCGTGATTTGCGAATTCTCCTCTTGTTCTACCAACATCCCGCGTGGTTTATCAACCTTTAAAATACAGATAGGACCCTGCGCGCGCTCTGATTGGTCAAAAACCTATGAAGAAGCCTAAGCCGTGTATTAGACTGTGATAAAACACTCCAGTCATTTGAGAACACTCGAGAAATGTACAAAACACTCACCTGCGGCTCGTGTTTTCTACATTTCCCTCGTGTTCTCAAATGACCATCGTGTTTTCTCACAGTGTAATACACGGCTTTGGCTTCTTTATTTGTTAAATAAAACATAGAAACTTGTGGTCTATTGCTTAATTAATTTAGATAATATATAGTGCGTGCGTCTGTGACTGTACTAGATGTCTTGAAATGTGTGAGTGTCTGCTATTAAACGGTCCTTTGTATGTCTGTCGATAAATTTGGCTGCTATTTTTCTCGTTCAATATATCTATAGACGCCTGGTACTCCTTTTAGATACCTCCGCCAACTTTGATGTCTATAATAAATGTTAAAATAAATGTTTGGCTCCCGCATGTCTCCTTGTTATGTCTTTGGCAGGAGTTAGTTGAATTCAGATCGAGTTATATCAGGAGATGGGCTCCTGGTTATATATAAAGCAATAAGTCCAATAGCAATAAGAGTAATCACATAAAAGAGCAGGGAAAATGCATTATTTATCCATGAATCTGTCCCTCTCCCAGCTCTCATCCAATCGACCGGATGAAACACTTTAAATTTACAGGAGTTTCTTCCTGTTTAGAGATCGGAGGACGCGAGGAAGCCCCCCCCCCCCCCCCCCAAAAAAAAGACTTGTTTCGATATATTGAACCTTTGTAACGAAGCATTTGTTTCTTTCCAGAAACTACTAACGGTAAACCACACGCCAAGTCTAATTCAGTAGCCTGTTTATGAGTGCAGCATATTTCTAAATAAACATACACGTACAGGTAGTAACGTCACTAAACTGTGTTAACTTTCAAGAAGACTAGGAAAGACAGAGATCTTTGTTATTCATTTTGTCAACAGGATGTTGCCGTTTCGTCATATGTTATTTTGGTATTAATTCACTTTGGTTCGTGATTGCTGTTTGTAAAGATGTACATGTACTTCACAATATTTAGCAGACGGTCTGACGTTACAAGCTGATAAGGCGTCCAAAATCTATTGCCGCTTTTTTTTCTTGGGTGTTAATGACTATTCATAGCTGGCGAGTTCTTTTATATCTGAAGTGCTTTACTCAATAAGATTAATACTGAAACTTGCCGAACTTATAATGTGATTAAAGCCTCTTTAGTTTTCTTTTTCAAATCGTCCGCGACGAAACTAAACAGGGAGCGGTACAAAAAAGATTGACGCGCGAAAATTAGCGACGCGGCGAGGCGCGCACGATCCACTGTTGTGTATCACTCAATGAGGGACATACATTTAGTCTTGTCTGAAATGTTCTCATTTTGACTCGCCATCTTGACAAGGTAAATTGGCTCTCTGTTAACAGGGGCGAGACCTTTAACCAGGGTCAACAAAAATCCGCGGAAAACGTGCGAAACTGTCGTGTTTCGCGATTACTTAAGATCAGTGAAAATTGGTGTAGCTGTATGTTCTAATTTAGTGAGCCAAAATGACTGCCGTGTTAACATACGAACTAAAAAAGGCACAGCGAAGAGCTATTTTTAGCAATGGATTTGCACAACGGATTATCTAGGAAGAGAGAACTTTCCTTTTACGTACATGACTGTAGTCTTCAGTAAACCAACATAACTCGTATGTAAACATAACACCGAAATAAGCGCAGCAAAATGCTATTTTTAGCAAGAGATTTGTATTTGGGATTTAGCCAGGAAGAGGGTTTTTTTCTTTTTACGTAAACGCGTGTTTTCCTTTACAAGCCGAAATGACTGTATGTAAACACAGCGGGCTGAAAAAAGGCAGCGAAATGCTACTTTAAGGAGGGATTTTTTTCATCATATTTTCTCTAAAAAGTAAGATTTAATACGTGACCTTGTAGAAGCAGATGTATTGTTTTGCCTGAGGAGCAGCTACTTCTGTCAAGATGTCTCGACTCCGTGGATAATGTACCTATACTTTTACGGTTCGATCCAAGTACTTGACTGCAGTTTGTATAATTTCTTTTAAAATAATACAGTGCCTTGCATAGCTGTTTAATTTCGCTGTTTACTTTTTATGATCCGGAAACAACAGAGTGACATAACAAAAGAAAATGCTTCACTTATCTGCTGTGTAGCGAGAGATAACCAAAGCCGTGTTTGCAAGAGGGCAAGGTAATTGCATTCCTAGGAAAGCAAACTCGGCTTAATGGAATTGAAATTACAAGTGCAACAGAAAGGCCATGCCACGAGTAAGACTAAAAACAAACTACTTTTGAAAGTTTATTTGCACTTTGTAGTGAACTAGAGACTGGCGAAGGAAAAAACAAAGCAAGAATTAGTCAGCACTGGCGCGCTAAGTAACAACAATTTTTTTGATGTTGTTCGTCTGTCGTTTATTCAAACACTCTACCACACGAGACGCCATTAGCATGCACAAAGGCAATTTCAAAGTACAATATCTTCCCCTGGAGGTTCTTTGTCCGTGGCGCTCGCTCGTTAATCTCTCTTGCAAACGACTGTTGAACTGACGTGAATATCAAACAAAAGAGGGGGCCGACCAATTCCTTTGTAAAAATGCTAATATCTTAATCACCCCCTGAAGGGGTCATTAAGCATGAGCGTTAAATGCTGTATTTAGATGGATTACCACATAGATTAATGTTATGTTGTGACCCTCAAGGCTGGTTGTTCGTCATCTGACGGCACTTGGTACTTGAAGAGTATATATTTAGCTTAAGACGCCACGTTACAAGAGATTGCAGTGAGATTAATCTGCCATTTACAACTCGCACCGAAGGAGGAAAGCACTTGCCTTCTCGCGACTCTGCATTCGCGCGCCAATAACTTGGGTCAACCTTAAGTAAATTGGTAACAACTAAAGAACGGAGTTGAAAACACAACAAAAATTGTCAACGCGTTCATTAAGTTTTTGTCTCAAGCAGAAATGGAAATTGCCACAAGCAACCTGGCTGCAGGCAAGCGAAGATACATCGACAAAAGGAAGAGAGAAAAGCCTCGGAGATGTGGTTCTGCGAGTGATCTTTCGATTCCGAACTTATACAATCTTGGCTATCATTACAAGAGACGACACACAACACCCGCACAACTCTCCACCCCGCCAACAATTGTCATAGATGGTGTTAAAGACGATCACGATGAACTGGATATAAACAACAATTGCATACACGATGAAGGCCTTTTGAATCCATCCTATGCTTTGGACGCTGCGGTTGCGAGCAACGATTCTCGTTTGCTCCACGGCATTTTAAGCGGTGGGAACATCATGTTAGACACTTTAAACGCCAGCGGTGGAACCGCCATGCATGAAGCTGCCTATCAAGGCAAACTTCGATGTTTAGAAGTGTTTTTAAAGTTCGGCACTTCGGTGGACATTAGAGACAAAGAGGGATGGACACCTCTTCACGCCGCTGTCTGCGGAGGTGATATAAGAGCAGTGATTTTTCTGATAAAGAACGGGGCGAGCTTGCAAGCTTACACTAAAGAAGGACTTACGCCTGTAGAGATCGCAAAGGACAACAAAGACAAAAAGATGGTGCAAGCGCTTTCTCTGTTAACAGCAGGTAACAGGCGCTTTAGAATGTTTGCTCAGGAGGCATGACTTTCAAGAAGGATATTGAAAATACCTTGTCCTTGGTTAAGATAATTTATATTTGTAGTTGGGTATTCTAAGCAGATAAAAGAACGATATTTAGTAGTAAAATAACAATCAGAAGTACTAATATTAAAATAATCTGCCAGCAGTCGAGCTGAAAAGCTCTAATTAGTATACATATATGTTCTGTTCATGTTTAATAATGATTCAAGGCATTTCCGTATACTTTCTTTACGTAGTGCAACAAGTATTTTAACTCTTCGCCTCTAAGATGATAGTGACCGCAAGACCACGAAGAGTACTTCAATTGCATGTTCACCCACTAGTGGTTTCACATGCAAGCTTTGAAAGTTTAACCACACCAGTTCTTTCCATCGAGGAAATTCAAGGTTTGAATCCAGGATCGTATAGAGGTTTAAGTTCGATTCAAAACGCAGGGTTGTACTTCCTTAGCGGAAGGAAGAAATAGAACGACTATAGAGCTTCTTCATCGCTCAATTGAAACTTCAATACCTCCGCTTAATAGAAACCTGCCGAGGTTTTCATTTTTCGAGCAAATATATCAATATCATCACAAACTCTGGAACTTCAGGAAAAAAAGCTTTCTTTTTACACACTTGAAGAACAACAACTGAACAAGATAGTCGAATCAAACTTTCGAAACAGACTTTCTAAAAACGGCGATGAGGTCGATAAGGGTCAATATTAGACCACGCTTTCAAGGATACCTAACATATTATAATATATCTGACGAATAATGCCATAAAAGTACATGTTTTACAGAGGATGTGAGATTTAAATTAGAACTTTTGTGAAAATGTATGGATATTTTTGGCAGTTTGTAAAATATTGTCATGAAGTAAGTTGATGATCTATAAAACTCTCCCGAGAGAGGAGGAGAGAGGAGGGTTTACACACCTCGCCACACATGTGCAAGATAATTTTATTTGTATATTAAAACAGTCTGAACAGAACTATCATATAATATAGTTAACATGACTAAACAAGTGATACAAATATGATGTACATAACAAGAATCATTTAAATCCTAATCAGCTATTGATTATTTGCAATTTCAGTGATGTGAGAAATCAATAAATTCGTGAACCTTCCTCTGGCCTGTTTTCGTGTTTACAAGTTTTCCTTGTCTAACCGCAAAAACCACGCATGAGGGAAATCGTTTCGCACCACTGGACCATGAAGACGTTAAACAGTTTCGATTCAGTCCCAAACTCTCGTTACTGACTCTCATACTTGGCTTTTGTTGCTGGTTATGAGAACTTACTGGTACATCAAGGCAACATATGTAGCGGATGATTTTCTTTATTCTCATAACCTGACTGCTAATCAATGTATTGATATGTTTAGGAGAGATTACAAATATTTCACTGTTGCATGATCACCTTTAACAAGGAGTGTATTGCCGCATACGTCACTGCTAAGATGAAAATAATTAATGCCATCATTTGGATGTGTTTCTTAAGTACAAAGATCATCCAAGTTTTGGTTAATCTTAAATATTACGTAGTTTGCTTTTTTTAATACAATATTTGATATTTTATCTCAACAGTATCACTTTTATCCAATTTAGTAACATTATTTTAGTCAACATGCACAGTGCAGCGCTGTTTTTATTAAGTCTGATGAAAAGTGTGTACCAACACTCAAATAATTACACGAACCGTTCATCGCCTGAATTCAGGGTCCAACTACCAAAGTTTTCTTGCCTTCGTGACTTTCTAGTTGCCCTGCGACTTATTAATATTCCACTTACGTTAGCATTCACCACCACGAGAAAGTGCTGCTCGCAAGCTTTCATTTCAAATGTTTGTGGACTTCTTTGGGTCCTCGAACGTTAAAGAGTAGAACAGCATAGTAAATAATGTTCGAAGACAGCCCTTACAAAATACGCACGCTGATTGGTTAAATATCGTGTTTCTATAACTCGATAAAAAAATTAGGAGAACTCGAAAAAGCTATGAAAACGCTCACGTACGTCTCTTGTTCCCACAGTATTTCTCGTTCAACCAAACTTCCACTCGTGTTTCTGTAACTCGATAGACACACGGTACATGTTTTCTGTTTCTTCATCACATGATGGTACTGCTCAAATACGAGTATAAATGTTAAATATTCTTAATTGGAATGGTTACACTAGGCTTTCACTCACAGACGCAATAGAGGGCATCGCATTAATTAATCACGACATTATCTTGGAAACTGGGAATCAATTTTGTTTCGTTACTTTTCCAGCCTAAATTCGCTGCGAAGAAGAACACACTATGTATGCTAAATCTATATAAAAAATAACTTTCATTAAAACATTACTTAATTAAGAGGTAAATTCATTTCGCCACCATTTCCTTATAAATGCCTTGTCATAATTTACGCCTGGTAAAAAAAATTCACCCGTAACGACAGGAAGACATTATGACAAAAACTCTAGTAGCAAAGTTGCGTTTAATAACTTATTTGTTTATTAAAAAACGTTATTTAAAACCTGAAGTGTCTTTGACGATCGACTCCCACGATCCAAAGCTTCAAAAAAGCCTTAAAATATTTCCCTTAAATGAATGCGATGAAATGATAAAACTTAAATTTCCTTTTGGCACTTAATGCTTCAGTAGTGAACCTGTATGGAAAGAGGGCAAATCTCTGGATAAGAACGCACCCTACCGTATATATATGCACTCTAGAATGTTCGTAGTTCGCCAATATTCCCGGAATATCCGACCTATTTTTCGCATGGAAACTTCACTGACATGCTAATGTTAACTTGTTATTATCAGATTATTATTTCCAAATCCGCAGCATTATATTTTCCCGCCTTTCACACGGATTATGCATTGTCATGAAACGCCCGCATTTGTTGTGGTAATTGTCGCTGGGTATAATAACCATCAATTGACTTGTCGCCGATTATTAATTTCCGCTTTGTAAGGATGAGTGGACGCATGACGATACACTCCGATAACTCCTTAATGTTTTGCGTCAAAGCACGGTTGATTAATCTAATAGAGCGTGGGAACTGTTACTTGTTATCAAAGCAGTATTTAATGTTTTTGCTGTTGTCGTGCGAAAAGCGGAAGAACAGCAGCCCGCGTAAGCAGTTGTAATTGTTTTGCTTGTCGTCATGGTTTAGAAGCTGTTTTTGTTTTGAGGCTATAAGCATTGTTTCTGTTGTCTCTGAAAGAGTATCTAGACATTCATGTGAGACCTTACGAGAGCTGTTATCTGAACCACAAGAGGTGGATCAGGGAGGTTTGGTTACCTAATTTAGTGCGTTTGGATTCAAGGCTAAGGTCGTTTCGTTTTAACCTTGAACAATAAAATTCATTCTCATGAAGCGGTTTTAAAAGAAATTCAACAACAAATGTCAAAAGTTATTTGCATTTGCTTTCCTCTTACATCGCGATTGGTTAAAATCTTTCACAACTTTGTCATCCAATCAGAAGTTCTGAACCAACACCAAGCGTGACCCGCTCGCACACGTTTTGCCACGCTACGTGTATTTGCTCTAAGTTTTGATTGGTTCCCTAGACTACCCGTGTCCTTTGTGACTGGTCACTGTGTTTACTCTACTTTTTAGCTCGTAAACTTCTCTAAAGCTTTGCTCCAACTGCACAGGCATCAAATGGACAGAGCTCAACTGACCAAATATTGGGGAGAAGCGGAGAGGACCTACGAAGTACAAACATCTCATACATGGCAGGGAAATTAATAATACTCTCAATGTGTCATATTACAGAAATAAGCTAGTAGATGATATGGTACCCTGATAAACCAATAAGGCCTTTTTCTCATTTTTTTTTTTTCTATCAGATTGACAAAAATTCATGTTAGATCAGGACTACGGTCCAGAAAACTGCCAACTGTCGCAATGTGTAAGCGCAGTATGTTGGACCCGGGGAAGCTTGACTGGGCATGCATGTAAAAAGTGACAAATTTACTTGCATATTTTATGTTCTATCACCTCGCACGCTATATTAAGTTGTGAAATTTTTTATTCTCTTTTCACTTGACAATGATGACATGGAGTCATCGAAACGTTGTGTTAAACTTTTTTCGCTCATTTTTATCCTTAGATGTTTAACTAAATCTAATCTTATTCGATTATTATTATTATTACTATTACTATTACTATTACTATTACTATTACTATTACTATTACTATTACTATTACTATTACTATTACTATTACTATTACTATTACTATTACTATTACTATTACTATTACTATTATTATTATCATTATTATTATTATTTATTATTATTATTATTATTATTATTTTATCGCGTTGACTAAGGGGCAAAGGTTAAACTGGCAATCATGGATTTTCCGCATGAACGAATCAATTAACAAATTAATGTCAGTTTTTATGCGTCTGTCCTCTTATTGATGACAAAAATGAGCCAATCAGCGCGCGAGAAATTAGGCAGTTATTATAAAATATAAGGCCCTATGTGCCACTAAGGCACGAAGAGGATAGGTGATATTATAAAATATGCTATTGCACTCGCATAGCCTAGAAGCGAGAGAAGAGAGAAAAGGAGAGAGAGGAAAAGGCGCGTAATGCATGACGGGAATACTCTCTACTTTCCGTCGCTTCCCATGATCTCCTCGGGAGCCTATCAGTGAATAGCAGGGTGGCCACATGTCAGGACATACAGTGGAACCTCTATTTAACGAAGTCCTCGATATAACGTCCCAGCCAAAGTTACAGTAAAATGTGTTAAACAGAACCCCGATATAACGAATTCTTCGATATAACGAACATAATCTGGAAGCCCAAACGTAAAATCTACCTCGATAAAATGAATTGCCATGTCAACGCACGACAGAAGATAAACGTTGAATAGATTAACAGTCATCAAATCCTTTAATCCTTATAGTAAAGAGACAGCAACCTTTCAGTCAACGGCTTATTACATGTCATATGCATTGGCACCATAGTATTTCCACAGAAGTCACCTGTGTGACAAATCAGTCGTTAACTATGACCACGATATAACGAACATTTTGGTCGTTTCCCCTCAAATTCGTTATATCGAAGTTTTCGATATAACGAACCCTCCATTTAACGAACAAATTTGGCCGGTCCCCAGCGACTTCGTTAAATCGAGGTTCCACTGGAGTCAGGAAATAAAATTCTCCCAGGTCAGGAATAAGTCAGGGAATTTTATTTTGTGTCAGCAAAAAATCGACATCTTAAAGAATAACCTTGAGAAAGTTTAAATTATAATTCCGTTGACTTAAACCCACTGAAGACTGGAAAAAACATTTCGGGTCACTTGAGATCTTGATGGTGTTTTGAAAACTGATCAGTCTGAAATGGATGGATGGAAAGCACGGCTGTAAGGAGAGGCTAGAAGCTGCTATACACTATACCTGACATTTCGTATTAATTTGGACAGGAAATTTTTTTAATAGCGAATAGTCAGGGAATTTTGCAGCGATGTATGGCCATGGCAACCATGAAGACAGAGCAGACTATTCAGAAATCCCCTTGCAGAGTACTAAATAAATGTAGCATGCCTAAATATCATATAAGCATTCGAACGGAAAATTAAACATTATTGATTGTGCTCCGCGCGACGGCAGGTTAGTGGTTTCTTTCTGTCTACCCTAAAACAAAAAATAATAATTCAGTAATAGAATTTTCCTTCTACTTAATCAAGTTCTGTAGCATTAAGAGAGCAAGAAATGCTGTGGTAACGTGAGCTCTAGGCGAGTGTCTCCGCTACCTTTCGAGTTCCCCAAAAATATAACTAAAATGGCTGCACCATTTGACTTTGAGAGGTGTGTTGGTGATTTTGTACAGGCACGAATGTTTTTCTAACCCCTATATGCACTAGAAGATTTTTTTTCTTTTCTCTGGACGTGTGGTATGCATGATATTTTTTTCTCAAGTAGCAGGCTATTTTTGAGCCCCCTGAACGTCTTTGAATTTTTTTTTCTCAGCAGAGCTCGTGTGCATAAATTCGATTTTGGCACAAATATGCTTGCAGGTTATTTAAAAATCACCCATCCACCAAGTTAAAAGTTAAGTGGTTCACCCCTAGCTTGATAGAAACATGAAGAAGTATTTCTAACTTCTTTTAGAACAATGACGGTATCGATAGCTCGATCTAGTCTCGTCTTTCTATCAAGTCACAGAAGAAGGGATTTCACCAAGGCGTTTTTTTTTTAGGTCCTGTTATTTTCAAAAAAATACATATCCTTAACTAAGTGTTAAAATTCGTAGCCGAAAACCTCACCCAATAAGCCCAATGAAACGTTTTAATTACAAGTAAAAGGAACAAAAGAGTCTTGCTAATTGCTGCGAGAACTAATTAAAACCAAAGGATCTATAAACCAATTATAATTACTATGAGAGATATGGGTCGCGTTGGCTGCAGCTGGGTTGGAAAAGGTGAAATTAAGCGATACTTTAGGTCTCAACTTAAGTAAACAGCTGTCAAAACCATTGCCTACATTGCATTCTTGGAAAGTTGTTACCTAGGAGCAAATCCGGAGCGACAATTATTTCAAAATATATGCTCAAGGACGAGTTAAGTGAGGTCAACCATAAATGAGAGAAAATTACCTGAATCTTTAACTATCCATGGTACATGTAATTATTTCGCTCGTCATTGCGACTTGATTGACGATAGCATCACTGGTTAAAAGTACTAAATTACTTGTAACACCGTTATCGGACAGGTTTTGTTTGCTTTTCCTCGGAGATAACGTATCTTCCACAACGTGAGAAACTTAGAATAGTAATGAATACCATACAAGAATCTATTTACTTCGTACAATTCAAGGTTGATTATGAATTCTTTCTCCTCAGGCCTTGTAACCGTAGCCGGTTAACAACGGGTGGTAACTGAGAAGTCTTCTCGTAACAAAAGAACTCCCGTGTCCGTGAAACAACGGGTTGGATCGGAGGAGAACAAAACCGCAGGAAGATTGTTCTCGTTCAATCCGATTTCGCTCAACGTTTGTGCCTTTTATTACTGATAAACATGACGGAAGGAGACCCCGCTCAGCTGTCAAAACTCACCCAGCCTCGCGTCAAGTGGCATTCTCGGTTTCAAAGAAGCACTCAAGAAGGTGGCCCTTCCATTGCAAAACGTCGGCCTAACCGGAGTTGTTTTGGGTTTGAAGCAAGTTGTACAAAAGATTGTGTTCAACTGCCCGCAACAACACTACCAACTGTATAGCTTAATGTTCATGTTTGCTCCAGCAGTTCTGTTGTTTTGCCTTGCCTTGATGGTATCAAGAAACTTCTGGAAGATGGCGGCCGGCTGCTGTCGTCTGCGCAGGCGTCAACGAAGAGTCGTCTGGCAACAGTCGCGAAAATACGTGATTCTATCCATCGTTCCGCCAACCGCATGGATTTTGTTTGCCCTGTTTGACACAGAATATTACACCTGCGCCAAGCTCGGTTCAAAAGAGATTCGTCTAAACAACACAGCGCGATTCCAGCAGCCAGCACTTTTGGCTGAGTACGAAACAGCTAAGATAGAATCACATATGATCGGGATTTTTCTACTGACTGGGATTGTGCTTCTTGGAACGGTTTTAATCTCTATAGAAAGATGCTGTACACGACCAGATACAGGTATCAGCAATCACGAGGAATATACCCACTATCTAGCCGAAGAAGAAATCAAGTTGTTTAACTCGAAGCTGCAGCCTTTGGCAAAAGAGCAAGCCAAGGTGGAAGTGGAGGCTTTGTTTGAAAGATTCAAAGATGTGGATGATATCACTGAGAAAGTGCGACTGATTTCAGAAGAACTAGAGGATGAAATACCTTGGGCGGCAACACACGAAGCCTAGAATGGGACTGTTTGGGAATAAATCGAATAACTTGGGCGTTATAAAAACAATCCATTTTTCTATTTTATGCGGGTGGCTATTTTAACTCGCTATATCGCCTCTTAGTCCATTTTCATAATAGGTAAAAGTAAAATCTGCGAACGAGCTAAGTGGCCCATCAGACCAGAGCTTATCCCAGTTTCTGTAGCATGAAGCGACTAGGAGTATTTCTATTCCCCCCTCTGGATGGGATGCTAGTCCATCAGAGGGTTAACCCCCAGCATTAAATTCATCTGTAGCCATTTGTACACCTGGGTGGAGAGAGGCACTGTGAGAACACAAGAACACAACACAATGTCCCCGGACAGGGGCACTGTTAGGTGACATTGTGTACCAGGTCAGGAATGAGTCAGGAAATTTTATTTTGTGTCATAGAAAGTTGGCATTTTAAAGAAAAATCTCAGTGCGAAAATTCAAATTATAATTCCGCTGATCAGTTTCAACCCATTGAAGACTGGAAGAAAGATTTTAGGTCACTTGTGATCTTGCTGAAAAGCACGGCTGTCAGGAGAAGCTGCGGGAAGCTGCTTTATACTATATCTGATATTTCGTATTAATTTGGCAATGGAAATCGTTTTTTAATAGGGAGTAGTCAAGGAATTTTGTAACGATGTCTGTGCATGGCAACCATGAAGACAGAGCAGACTATTCAAAAATCCCCTTGCAGAGTAATAAATAAATTTATAATACAGCTAGGCCTAGATACAAATATCGCAAAAAATGTTCTAAATTTCTTTCTAGAAATTCTCATAAAATTCCTAAATTTCTTTTGAATTAAGTCTAAATTTCTTAAAAAATCTTTAAATTTCTCAGAAATATCATTTTTTTCTAATGTTAATTTGACCCATTTTTGGCTTTATATCAATTAAAGAAATGAAAAAAAAAATACATTATAATTTGAATAGCAAAAGATGTATATTGCAGGGCTGGTTTATTTTAAGGTATAATAAGTAAATAAAAACATCTAAGCAACTCGATTTCATCAATTTCTGTTTATTAATTAAATATTGCAATTTGCCATGTGCTTTGCCAGAACACGGATCCCAGAACACAGCAATAAACAGTTGAATTACAACATCTTAAAAGACAGTGTTTTTTTCAATTTCCACTTCGATAACTTCCGCCATGTTGACTGATTGATTCCACGTGGCGTCGAATTAATCGGTAGGTACTTTGTTTATGGTGCATCTTATTGTACTGCAGAATAAATCTGCTGAATTGGTAGTATCGCTGGCTCATAAAAGGAAAAGGGACCATTTTAAACCTGCCGAAAATCTGAACTACAGCTTGTGCAGACAGGGAAACACGAAAACAACTCGTAAAATTTAATATAAACCTTTTTTTTTATCTTGGCCCTGAAGAAGACTAGCTCTGCTAGTTGAAATATTGGCCAATAAATTTTGCCCCTCTGCCGTAGTACCAGCCTTGCAATCAATTTGTTTTGTCTTAAGATTATAGGACCTTTAGAAATATCGCGCTTAAAATAAAAACTTTTGCTACGACGTTTCACAAATTTTTGTTTTCATTTATGCGCTTCCAGCAGCATTTTTAAGACTGGAACAATTGCAAAGTAAGACAATTTTGATTTTCTGAATAAAAATAGTAAGGAAGTGATAATACACATATTTTTAAATAAACCGAAACATTTTGCCACGACAATTTTCAAGTTTTAGTTTTCTCTTCTATGTGTAATAACTTTCAATTGCAGTGTTTGTGAAGGCTGCCGCCCACTAGCCGATTTTTTGTCGCGACTAACCGCGTTTAGGCTTGGGGCTGAGTCATCCAAATCAAGATGGCGCCTATTCGGCGAAAATTGAAACTTGCTTTGTTCCGCGTTGTTGGAAAAGACGTCATGATGGAAAAGACGCTTGTTCACGTGACTTTCATGACAATTCGTCATTGGTTTGCGGTACGCGCGAGCACCGACAAATTATCTTGGCCCACCGCACACTAGCCGACAAGGCCCGACAAGACGTTTTGAGATCTAGCGCTGTCAGATATCGCCCAACAAGCCCCGATCTTGTCGTAGACTTGTCTGAATTCACCCAACATGCCGAAAAGTGAAGATTTTTTTGTCGGCCGACCAAAAATCGGCTAGTGTGCGGTGACCTTAGATTTTGATTTCCTGAATAGAATAGGAGAAAAAATGTGATTATTCAGACATTTTGGCATTTCAACTATTGTGTGGGTGCTTGGAATGAATTAGCGGTTAACGTTAACGTTCCACGTAAGGTCAAAGTTATAAGTATTTCCTATTCAATTTTTACAGGCAATTTAGTACGACTTGTGATAAAAGTCGAAATATTTTATACTTCGTTTCATGATTACTCAAAAATAAATTTAAAATAATGAAAATAGATATTGTAATTTCTGTTCATGGTAAAATAGGATTGATATATTACTCAGTGAAGATCAGGCTAACCCGTTCAAGGTTTTCTGTTGCTCGAGGATCAGCAAGAAAAACGACGAGAGAAGAAAAAATATGGGGGAGGGGTTTATTGGGGGTTTATAGAAGCGAGAGTTCCCGCGTCCCAGTCTTCCCTTATTTTTTTTATTTTTCGTTTTCCACGCTGCCTTCAACTAACCTAACGTCTGGAAGAGATTAGAATCAATTAGGATGAAAATGGACTAAGAGGCGATATAGCGAGTTGAAATAGCCACCATAAAATAGAAAAAGGATTATTTTTATAACGCCCAAGTTATTCGATTTATTCCCAAACAGTCCCAGTCTAGGCTTCGTGGGTTGACGCCCAAGGGATTTCATCTTCTAATTCTTCTGAAATCAGTCGTACTTTCTCAGCGATATCATCCACATCTTTGAATCTTTCAAACAAAGCCTCCACTTCCATCTTGGCTTGTTCTTTTGCCAAAGGCTGCAGCTTCGAGTTGAACAACTTGATCTGTTCTTCGGTTAGATAGTAGGTATATTCCTGGTCGTTGCTGATACCTGTGTCTGGTCTTGTACAGCATCGTTCGATAGAGATTATAATTGTTCCAAGAAGCACAATCGCAGTCAGTAGAAAAATTCCGATCATACGCGATTCTATCTTAGCTGTTTCGTACTCAGCCAAAAGTGCTGGCTGCTGAAAGGGCGCTGTGTTGTTTAGACGAATCTCTTTTGAACCGAGCTTGGCGCAGGTGTAATATTCTGTGTCAAACAGGGCAAACAAAATCCATGCGGTTGGCGGAACGATGGATAGAATCACGTATTTTCGCGACTGTTGCCAGACGACTCTTCGTTGACGCCTGCGTAGACGACAGCACCCGGCCGCCATCTTCCAAAAGTTTCTTGATACTATCAAGGCAAGGCAAAGTAAGAGAACTGCTGGAGCAAACATGAACATCAAGCTATACAGTTGGTAGTAGTGTTGCGGGCAATTGAACACAATCTTGTTAACAACTTGCTTCAAACCCAAAACAACTCCGGATAGGCCGACGTTTTGCAGTGGAAGGGCCACCTTCTTGAGTGCTTCTTTGAAACCGAGAATGCCACTTGAAGCAAGCTGGGTGAGTTTTGGCGGCTGAGCGGGGTCTCCTTCCGTCATGTTTATCAGTAATAAAAAACGCAACGCTAAACGAAATCCGATTGAACGAGAGCAATCTACCTGCGGTTCTGTGCTCCTCCGATCCAAGCCGTTGTTTCACGGTCGCGGGAGTTCTTTTGTTACGAGAAGACTTCTCAGTTACCACCCGTTGTTACCTGCGGCAATAAGGAGAAAGAATTCATAATCAACCTTGGAACTGTATGAAGTGAATAGATTCTTATGTGGTATTTCAATACGATTCTAATTTTCTCACCTTGTTAAAGACGCGTTATATTCGACATAACCAAACAAAACCTGTACGATAACGGTGTTAAAGACCGTTACAAATAATTTATTATTTTTACCCAGTGATGGTATCGACAATCAGGCATGCATGTTTTGTTCAGAGATAAAAATAAAATTAAAACAAACCTTGAAAATTTTCGGCTTTTGTAATTGCCACTTTTGAACGCGGTATGTTAAAGTTGCAGTGACGAAGGAAGTCATTACATGTAGCACGGATCGTTAAAGATTTCAGATAATTCACAAAGTTATGGTTAGCTTCTCTCAACTCGTCCCCGAGCAAATATTTTGAAATAATTATCGCTCCGGATTTGCCCCTAGGTAACTGATTTCCAACAAAGTAATGTAGGCAGTGCTTTTGACAGCTGTTTACTTCGTTAAGACCTAGCAGTATCGCTTAATTTCTCCTTTTCCAACCCAATTGCAGCCAACTCGAACAAGCGTCTGGCAGCTTCTTTCCTTGAATTACTCGCTTTTCAATTTTTACTAACCAGTGGTGTTTTTGATTTCATATCTCTCATAGTAATTATAATTGGTTTATAGATCCTTTGGTTTTTATTAGTCTTGGTAGTAATTAGCAAGACTCTTTTGTTCCCTCTACTTGTCATTAAAAACGCTTTCACTTCATTGGCTGATTGGGTGAGGTTTTCGGCTACAAAGAATAACACTTAGTTAAGAAAATGTTAATTTTTTTGAAAATAACAGAACCTAAATAAAGACGCCTTGGTTAAAGCCCTTCTTTTGTGACTTGTTAGAAACACAAGACTGAAATGAGCTACTGATATAACGATAACACGAGCAAAAGAAATTTGGATTTTGAAAATTTTCCTCCCTTTTTCTGGCATTGTTCTAAAGGGAATTGTAAACACTTCTCCATGTTTCTATCGAGTTAGTGGTGGACCACATAACTTTTAAGTTGGTGGGCGGTTGATTTTTAAAAACAATAAATAACCTGCAAGCATGTTTGTACCAATAACAAATTCATGCACACGAGCTTTGCTAAGAAAAAAATTCAAACACGTTCAATGAGCCGAAAAAAGACCTGCTGTCCGGAGAAAAAAATATATCATGCATACCACACAACCAAAGAAAACTTTTAAATTCCCTTGTAGATATAAGGGTTAGAGAAAAAAATTCGCGCCTGTACCAAATCACCAACACACCTCTCATGCAAAATCAAATTGTGCAGCCATTATAGTTATTGTTTTGGAGACCTCGATAAAACTCAGAAAAGAGACACTCGCCTGCGGCTCGCGTTATCACAGCATTTCTCGTTCTCTTAATTGTAGAAGACTCAATAAAGTACACCAAAAAATTATATTACTGAATTATTAAACGATACTATGTTTTAGGGGAAACAGAAAAAAAAACCCACTCACCTCCTGTTGCGCGGAGCACAATCACAGATATGTCCAGAAATACAGTCCAATGAGATGCATGCTCCCTATGATAAGCATCACAAAGTGTCCTCTTTCCTAAAAAGTGACCAAAACAGGCATAATCCTGTCAAATATGAAGCAATAAGAAAATTACACTTTGTGATGCTTATTCAGAAAGAGCACTGAATCTCATTGACCAGCATTTCTGGGCATAAGTGCACAATCAATAAGGTTTACTTTTCCGTTTTTTCCGCTACTTAAGAATTGGTTCATGCTTAGCGCGCGTATATCGGGGAGTATTTCAGGGAGCAGGGATGGCGCAGTGGTGAGAGCGCTCGCCTCCCACCAATGTGTCCTGGGATCGATTCCCGGACCCGACGTCATTTATGGGTTGAGTTTGTTGTTGGTTCTCTTCTCTGCTCCGAGAGGTTTTTTTCCGGGTTCCCGGGCTTTCCCCTCTCCTCAAAAACCAACATTTCCAAATTCCAATTCGATCTGGATTATTGTCAAGCACTTTATCATGAGCCTCTGGCTCGGGTGATCGCGCAAGCGCTCCCTGTTTGACACAGAATATTACATCTGCGCCAAGCTCGGTTCCCAAAAGATTCGTGTAAACAACACACCGCCTCTCCAGCAGCCAGCACTTTTGGCTGAGTACGAAACAGCCAAGATAGAATCGCGTATAATCGGAATTTTTCTACTGACTGCGATTGTGCTTCTTGGAACGGTTTTAATCTCTATCGAACGATGCTGTACACGACCAGACACAGGTATCGGCAATCACGAGGAATACACCCACTATCTAGCCGAAGAAGAAATCAAGTTGTTTAACTCGAAGCTGGCGCCTTTGGCAAAAGAGCAAGCCAAGGTGGAAGTGGAGGCTTTGTTTGAAAGATTCAAAGATGTGGATGATATCACTGAGAAAGTACGACTGATTTCAGAAGAATTAGAGGATGAAATCCCTTGGGCGGCAACACACGAAGCATAGAATGGGACTGTTTGGGAATAAATCGAATAACTTGGGCGTTATAAAAATAGTCCTTTTTCTATTTTATGCGGGTGGCTATTTTAACTCGCTATATCGCCTCTTAGTCCATTTTCATAATAGGTAAAAGTAAAATCTGCGAACGAGCTAAGTAGCCCATCAGACCGGAGCTTATCCCAGTTTCTGTAGCATGAAGCGACTCAGAGGAATATTACTACTCCCTCCTCTGGATGGGATCCTAGTCCTTTAGCGGGTAACCCCCAGCATTAAATTCACCTGTACCCATTTGTACACCTGGGTGGAGAGAGGCACCGTGAGAGTAAAATGTCTTGCCCAAGAACACAACACAATGTCCCCGGACAGGGGGCATTGTCAGATGACATCGTGTACCAGGTCAGGAATGAGTCAGGGAATTTTATTTTGTGTCATAGAAAGTTGACATTTTAAAGAAAAATCTCAGTGCAAAATTTCAAATTATAATTCCGCTGATTTCAACCCATTGAAGACTGGAAGAAAGATTTCAGGTCACTTGTGATCTTGCTGAAAAGCACGGCTGTAAGGAGAATTAAGCTGGAAGCTGCTTTACACTATATCTGATATTTCGTATTAATTTGGCAATGGAAATCGTTTTTAATAGGGAGTAGTCAAGGAATTTTGTAACGATGTCTGTGCATGGCAACCATGAAGACAGAGCAGACTATTCAAAACTCCCCTTGCAGAGTAATACATAAATTTATAACATAGCGCGCGCAGTTTCCAAAAAGCTGCAAAATTTCCGTCGAGTTTTGTGCAAGTTTCTTTTGTTTAAATTTCGGTAATGTAAAGATTGTTCTGAACAATCCAAACCCAACTTCGAGCCTTTGACTTTTGCTTGGCAAAGATGTTTACTTCAACGTGAGTGTTTTGACTTTGTTTGTCTACATTTTCATCAAGATTTTATTTACTATGTTTTCATTCAGTATAATTAGCTCGAAGAAGCGAAATTTTCATTGCCAATTTTAGATAATCAACTGTCGCCGGCTTAACTGAGTATGGCGTGTTTGGATAATAAAGACCTTTGTTTTCATTCAACGTGCATCGTGAGAACTAATTGTAGTCAATCAGATATAAAACATGTTTCGGCGCCCAAGTTGTTGCCACCATGTTATAAAAGAATTGGTTCATGCTTTTAGCTGTGCCTATATCGAGTTATGGATCTACTTGGGAAGTTTGGAAAGCACTCAAGAAGCTAGAGTTGCTCTCGGCTATCGCCTCGAGCAACTCTTACGCTTCTTTCGTGCTCTCCAAACTTCCCGCGTGCATCCATGTAAAAAAAAGTAAATGTAAATTTAATGTCAAACACAGGGAGCGCTTGCGCGATCACCCGAGCCAGAGGCTCATGATCGAATTGGAATTTGGAAATGTTGGTTTTTGAGGAGAGGGGAAAGCCCGGGAACCCGGAAAAAAACCTCTCGGAGCAGAGAAGAGAACCAACAACAAACTCAACCCACAAATGACGTCGGGTCCGGGAATCGAACCCGGGACACATTGGTGGGAGGCGAGCGCTCTCAGCACTGCGGCATCCCTGCTCCCTGAAATACTACCCGATATACGCGCGCTAAGCATGAACCAATTCTTAAGTAGCGGAAAAAACAGAAAAGTAAACATTATTGATTGTGCACTTATGCCCAGAAATGCTGGTCAATGAGATTCAGTGCTCTTTCTGAATAAGCATCACAAAGTGTAATTTTCTTATTGCTTCATATTTGACAGGATTATGCCTGTTTTGGTCACTTTTTAGGAAAGAGGACACTTTGTGATGCTTATCATAAGGAGCATGCATCTCATTGGACTGTATTTCTGGACATATCTGTGATTGTGCTCCGCGCAACAGGAGGTGAGTGGGTTTTTTTTTCTGTTTCCCCTAAAACAAAGTATCGTTTAATAATTCAGTAATATAATTTTTTGGTGTACTTTATTGAGTCTTCTACAATTAAGAGAACGACAAATGCTGTGATAACGCGAGCCGCAGGCGAGTGTCTCTTTTCTGAGTTTTTTCGAGGTCTCCAAAACAATAACTATAATGGCTGCACAATTTGATTTTGTATGAGAGGTGTGTTGGTGATTTGGTACAGGCGCGAATTTTTTTCTCTAACCCTTATATCTACAAGGGAATTTTAGAGTTTTCTTTGGTTGTGTGGTATGCATGATATATTTTTTTCTCCGGAAAGCAGGTCTTTTTTCGGCTCACTGAACGTGCTCAGGAGCCCATTACTAGGAGCCTGCAACTAAACCACATTCCTGTCACGGCGTTTTCTCAGACCGATCTATGTTCAGCGTATGTTTAGTTTGAATTCATCTTGAATTTAGATCCCCACAAGAACCTCAGTGACCAATTGCAATCACAAGCACGGACTAATGTTGACATGTCGACATGTTCACGTGAGGTCGCATTGTTTTATCCTTGCCAAAGCGTGCTCATGTAGACTGGAACTGGCCTATTTCACGGGAATAATACCTAAAAATAGACTGGTCTGTAAAATTGCCGTTGCATTGGCTTATTATGAGAGTTGCAGGCTCCTAGTTATGTGCTCCTGACGTGTTTGAATTTTTTTCTTAGCAGAGCTCGTGTGCATGAATTTGTTATTGTTACAAACATGCTTGCAGGTTATTTATTGTTTTTAAAAATCATCCGCCCACCAACTTAAAAGTTAAGTGGTCCACCCCTAACTCGATAGAAACATGGAGAAGTGTTTACAATTCCCTTTAGAACAATGCCAGAAAAAGGGAGGAAAATTTTCAAAATCCAAATTTCTTTTGCTCGTGTTATCGTTATATCAGTAGCTCATTTTAGTCTTGTGTTACTTAACAAGTCACAAAAGAAGGCTTTTACCAAGGCGTCTTCATTTAGGTTCTGTTATTTTCAAAAAAAATTAACATTTTCTTAACTAAGTGTTATTCTTTGTAGCCGAAAACCTCACCCAATAAGCCAATGAAGTAAAAGCGTTTTTAATGACAAGTAAAACGAACAAAAGAGTCTTGCTAATTACTATCAAGACTAATAAAAACCAAAGGATCTATAAACCAATTATAATTACTATGAGAGATATGAAAACAAAAACATCACTGGTTAGTAAAAATTGAAAAGCGAGTAATTCAAGGAAAGAGGCTGCCAGACGCTTGTTCGAGTTGGCTGCAATTGGGTTGCAAAAGGAGAAATTACGCGATACTTCTAGGTCTTAACGAAGTAAACAGCTGTCAAAAGCACTGCCTACATTACTTTGTTGGAAATCTGTTACCTAGGGGCAAATCCGGAGCGATAATTATTTCAAAATATTTGCTCGGGGACGAGTTGAGAGAAGCTAACCATAACTTAGTGAATTATCTGAAATCTTTAACCATCCGTGCTACATGTAGTGACTTCCTTCGTCATGCAACTTTAACATACCGCGTTCAAAAGTGGCAATTACAAAAGCCGAAAATTTTCAAGGTTTGTTTTAATTTTATTTTTATCTCTGAACAAAACATGCATGCCTGATTGTCGATACCATCACTGGGTAAAAATAATAAATTATTTGTAACGGTCTTTAACACCGTTATCGTACAGGTTTTGTTTGGTTATGTCGAATATGACGCGTCTTTAACAAGGTGAGAAAATTAGAATCGTATTGAAATACCACATAAGAATCTATTCACTTCATACAGTTCCAAGGTTGATTATGAATTCTTTCTCCTTATTGCCGCAGGTAACAACGGGTGGTAACTGAGAAGT
>JAHPZR010041763.1:30000-55000 GCA_019787425.1 Platygyra sinensis | reverse complement strand
AGATTCTTAAAGCGCCTGAGAACACCAGTGGTTTGGCGAGAGTCAAACTACACCGACAAGATGCGTTCAGTACGAGCCGAAAGTGAAACATACAGATAAAGTAACTATGACAACTTTTTCTTGTCCTTTGAGTTGGAGAATGCAGTATTTCGCCGAACGGATTTTGCTAAAGTCACCATTGCTGTGGTCGTTCACTTTTCAGTTTCAATGACCCAGTAGTAAAATTTTTAAAAAGGAACTACGTCGTGACTAGGGCATGCGTAAAAGTGCGTTCAGGTTTTCAAACACTCGATTGTTTACGGAAATTTGGAGCGTTTTGCTGATAAAATATTTATGTCGTGTAATGGTGGACGTCGTCCTGAACGTAACCGTTGGTAAGATACGTAAGTCTAAATTGAGAGCAACCTATTGTACATTATTTCTTGTTACTTTCTTTCGGTTTCCATGAATCGAATCAACATTTATGACAAATATTAATCCTTATGTTTGATCAAAAAGTTGTGGTTGTAATTATTTCAATTTATTTCATTTTCACAGTGTAATCTTCGATGATCACTTTCCTACCTGTACTATAGTTCAGGAAGTATGTATATGGTGTGACAACTTTGTAAAAATTGTACTTAGAGAATTTTAAAATCGCTATAAATTTATTGTTGTACACGCTCCTCCCCTCCCCGCCTGAAAATCTAAGCATCTTCGGGATTGATCGAACCATCTTCGGGATTAATCGAATCGCGGAACATAGAAAGACGACATTGCACGGAAACGTTTACGTTAGTGTATGAGACCCTCGTGTGTGACCATTTAAAATGAAAGCTATTGTTTAAGTACTGTAGTAGTTTATTATGCTATGTAAGGTGGTTCTAACTTTTAAGTCCGTGGATAAACCCCTGGAGTGCAACAATTCAAACATAAACTGCAAGACAGTGTTTCTACTTACTATACTATACAGGGTGGGTCTACCTTTGTTTTCGTTGAGAATATCTACACAGATCAAAAACCAATATTTATTAATTCTAATTATTAAATGGCAGTGTCTCACAAGGACTGGGACCTACCGAATTCACGAATTTGATTGGCTGAAATCGATATTGAAAGCGGTCTAGATTTTCCCAATTAGACCGGCAATATTTTGCGGTGAAAAAGTTGCAAACTAAGATGCAAAATCATTGACTATTTTCCTCTAACAACTTTTATTTATGGAAGTGCCAAAAAGGCTGATGAGAAAAATTAAAAGATAAAGAGAACGAGCAAACTTTGGCAGCAATAAGTTCAGCTCATTGCCTTCCGTAAGCAAAATTCCAGCTAGTACAAGCCAGTTACATTAACGAATTAAACTCTTCTTGTTTCCCATGGAATAAACATCTTACTGACCTAGCTTACTCGGTCTGTATGGGATAATAGGCACCTTAAGATACCCCGATTTTCACGCACGGGTACGGCTAGCGCCATTTTGAATTCATTAAATGATGACGTGTTCGCGTCCTTCCCGTAAAAGCTACACGTTTTCCCGGGGTAATCAGTGGTCTACCCGTGAGTTCGGTCCGGGTAAAAATGGAGAAACGGGTAAGTTTTTATCGTCTTTATCTTTGCTTATTAGACTGGAATCGTATCCAGATTCTTGCATAAACACATGTTTTTCTGATTTGAGGCGTTTTGGGACTACGAGAAAGTTTTCTTGAGGTAAAAATGTGAAGAAATTTTTGCCAGTCAAATAACGTGCTCCTTTCCAAAACACGCGATGACTGAGGTGTAGTCTCTTCGCCAAAGTTTAGTTGAGACACATTTCAAATAGATTAAAAATGCAATAGGCTATAAACTACGATAAAAAACACCTAAATTCAAACTAATACTTTATGTTGACTTGAAAAGATATTACTTCTTGACTAAAACTTTTTGATAGAAGTAAACGAGGCATATTTGCAAAAGAGACATATTTGTAGTATTTCGTAAGAAAAAGAAAGGGCAATTAAATCTGATAGAAATATATTTTTCAGCCAATTTCAGACGATGTTCAGATGGCATACGAAACACGATATAGCCCTTGCATTTTTGCGCAGATCGTACCTGGTGTCACCCGGTGTATCTTAAGTTTGACTGGTTTCCCGTGTAGCCGAGTACGGGTACGGGTAATCCTACCCGTACCCGTACCCGAAACCGGGGTATCTTAAGGTCTCTAATCTTGATCTCGGTCGTGTGTACATTGTACAGACCTCACTACGTTCGGTCATTACTCAACGACCTCGGTCAAGATTCTCCCATACAGACTTCCTGCTTAGGCAATAAGAACTAAATTAAAATACGAAACATTGCCGTGATATTGCACTTTCAATAGACCATTTTACAGTTCTCTGCTCAGTGGCCTGGCCTTTGATTGGCACCGAGGCTGGAGGTGATAAAGACCTCACTGCTTTTGTTGTGTAAATCATGTTGTTCTAATGCTGAGTGTATTTTCGTGACAAAGCAGGGGGATCTGTATCAAAGTAAGGTCACCGCTAGCCTCGCTGTCATTCAAAGGCCAGGTCACCGAGCAGAGAACTGTAAAATGGTCTATTGATTAACCCAAATGATCAAGATTCTGCAAACTCTCCGAGAATTTGCTCTGCTCGGGTAGGATCCCATCCTTTTCCTTTAAAACTCTCCTTAACAATGTCCACAAACTTTTGAAGAAATCGCCTTCCACTCGATACAGAATTAAACTTTTTCGCACCACCTTCATCCACATCTCGTGCACGAACATCCCACTTGATTCCTTTTTAATCCGCCAACGCCAGTAGCACAATTCCCCAGCGTACATGAGAGCAAGCAGATGAGTGTCACTAAAGACACCTTAAATAAAACAAACATAGAGTATAAAGTAAGAGAGCATGAAGAGAAAGTGAGTTAACTTTCCCGACACAGACCTTATCCTTCTCAAGTTATTTTTAGATCACTCGGTTTTGAAAATCCCAGGAGAATTTAGAAATAACCAATCCGTTGCTCACGTGCAGAGTCCAAGTGGCTTAACACGCATTTTCATCCTCCACGAAAACACGTGACGCACATGGTAACATTAGGGAGCTTAAGCAACGACGACGACGACGTCAACGTCGACGCCGAGGACGACGCCTAATAAAGAATGAATTCAGTTATATTTTTCCAGATCTGTTCGGTACTCTAGTGACCTGTTGTCACGACGCTCTCTAGAACCTCTAATTTCATTGGATATTGTTGGCACGAAGTTCTATTGTTTTAGTGCTAGAGTCCACTGTTAACATTGTTTGTATATCATTTTCTCAACCAATCCTGTGAGACGTTCCGAAGACCTTCGTGGCGGCCCCTAGTGGCTCTAAAAACGTGCTCGGTCTTAATATGCAATTTCAAAAAAATGCAAAAACTTAAAGGGCACAAATATCTAGGTGTAAAAATATATTCAAACGCGAAAATGTATTATTCAAGTGCCATGACAACGTTCAGTTCCACATGGAAATGCGAAAAATTAGCCGTCGCCGTCCACGTGCAGTAGGCGTCCCAGAAATAACACGTTGTTTTGAAGAGGACGGCAAAGAAATGTAGAAAGATTTATATCGCATGTGCACACCTCTTGATTTTGTTTATTAAAACCTTTTGCTTAGTGACGTTCTCGTTGCCGTTGTCGTGGTGGTTTGTTTGAGAGAACTGGGTGCTATGACTAAAAATAACTTGAGAAAGACCACCTTGGAAGCGAGGCTTACAAATTATCGGGGATAACCTCTGTTACCCTTCATCCTCTCTTGGTATTAAGTGCTAAGTTCTTCGCTAATGACAAAACAAGTCTTTCGTATAGGCTTGTATCACAGACTGAGTGGTGGACGGAAATAAACGTTGTGATATCAAGTTAACCCAATACAGAAGGGTTGAACCAAGGGTGGCATCCTTCTCTGAATCAAGTTGCTTTGCTGATGGTATACTCTGATTATTCTTAGGAAAGTAAATAAACAGGCTAACGTTTTAGTCAAAGAATTTTGTTCCTCGGAATTCATTGGGTTGGCAAGTCTTAGTACATAGTAATTTTTCCTTGGACAGTTCAGTCTAAAGGGGAAAGGTGCAACGAGGTTACGTTAACCCTACGTGAAGCACCAACCCGTGAGACAAGGCCAGACCACAACACCGGGAACTACGTGTCCTACTCTTTTCGAAAAGTGTGTGGTTTCTTAAGCGTCCGATGCTAATTATGTAACACTGAAGATGCAGGAGACAAGGCCTACAGTTGAACGTCTAACCATTTGCAGATATAATATTATTACAAATGCAGCACATCCTTAAGACCCTGAGTGTTGGTCCGGTCTGGGGATCTACCCCTCGACCTCCTGCACAGTAGACTGGCGTTCTACCAACTGAGCTAACCTGGCAGCGGTGCAAAACATGTGCATACGAAGCTTTTTGTGACAAAAAAGCGCTTTTCCTGTGCTTGAGCCAAGTTACCAACATTCCGTCATAAGGTTCATCAATTAACACTGTCACAAAGTAAAATTTGAAGTCTGTGCAATACATAAAATGTCTAAGAATCAATGAGAATTAGTATTAACCTTGTCTCAAAAGATGCACCATATCAGCATCCTTCATCTCAACACTTTCCTGTTCATCCAACGTGACAGGTGAACGAACACATAACATTGACTCAAGATATGTGACTCCTGACTCTGCACACTGGATGGAGGAAATGAGAAATAACATGCAAATTTATACATGCTAGAAATAAAAAAAAAATGTGGCTTCATCAATAGCTTTCATTTGAATGGTCACACACTAGGGTTTCATCCACAGACTTAAAAGTTAAAACCACCTTGTACAGCATAATAAACAGTACTACATGAAAGAGAGCATGCTTGCAGGTGCTCATGCATTGTGGCACGAGACACAAAGCTGCCATGCGACTCAACATCTTGCAGCTTGAGTGTTCATGCCATGCTTGCAGGTTTAATTGACGAAAGCAGTGGCTTATTGGAAGGGGAGAGCTTATTTGTAAATAGGGAACACACTAAATTTTTAAAAAAAACTATAACATCAAAGAGGCCCTCTTGGAAAGAGCGTTGTTTTTTTAAATCAAATCATTATGGTGTGTAACTATTGACTCCAATCTTTGACAGTGCAAGTACCAGATTGTTGAATACTAATCCTTAAATACATGGTGTGTAATGTGGGGTTAACTACAGGCTAGTTACCTGCATGAGGTAGTGTTTTCTATTGTGCTTGTCCCCTTTCTCTGGAGGATCATTGGAACAATGTGTGGCAGATCACATGTTAAAAAAACAGAGCTCCACGTCCTCCAATATAGGCATTCATTACTTTCTGAACCTAGTAACATGTCCAGCCTGTGGTGGATCGTAAAAAAATACTAAACAAATTGTATACCATTTGTAAATGAAAACAATTATCAGTAAAATTGGTAGAATGTTGTTAGAAATCCAGCTGATCAAATCCTGTTTCCTTGGACCAAGTTTTTTTGTTTTCTATGGCGGTCAAGACCTAAGGTAGGCTAACCTTGCCTATTTTCTGATCCAAATATTTTTCCTTTATGACTTCTTCCAGGCTGGCTGCTAGGTCGTCCCCCTTTTTAAAGTCTGATAAAAAGGAAGACAGATTTCAATCCTATAAGTACCAAAATTACTACCAACAAATTTTTTTCTGCTCCTTACTTAATAAATTAAAAGCAAACTAATTTCTTTTAAAATATTTAAATTTACCTGACTGCCTGATTGTAAATCTGGTGTTTATTCATAGCGGTTTTGCCAACTTCATACAACTTTACAAGTGGGTGGGAGAAAATTAGGCCTGTAATAGGTAACTTAGGAAAAAATGACAAGAGAAACTGCGAATTATTCCCTGAGGTGTTTTGCCAACTGAAAAAGCACCACAGGATGTAACCCAGCCTTTCCTATGCCAAGCCACCAATCCTTATGCGACCCCGCATTAAATGCAATCTTTTTTCCCATATTATAATGAAGTATGCCTGAAACAAACCGCGCACAATCCTGGGTATTGTGGCCTTTTTTATTAAGAGGACAATTTGCATCATTAGTGTTGTTATGTGATTTTATTGGTTTTTTTCAATAGACCCCTTTGCATAAATGGGGCACCTAACAATTTGAACTAACCCATACTCGGTACTATCCTTTAGCCCTCACGTTCATGTTTTCAAGACAAAGGAAATTTTCACATGAATGTGAGGCTAAGGATGTACCAAGTATTGTTATTCAAATTTAGACGCCATTTATGCAAAGGGTCTATTGGGTCAGGTGTTTCTTGGGGAGGAAAGATTGCATTGATAAGCAACAGACCAATTACGATTTATTAAAATTCGGTATAACACAGCAGACCTCAGCACCAGGCTCTGGGGAATAAATCCCACAAACTCTGTATTTATTCCCCAGAGCCTCATACTGAGGTTTATTGTTTTAGGCCGAATTTTAATATATTGAAATTGGTCTAATAGATATCTGAATAGGAGGTCAGAGGAGTACTCAAACTCACACTTGAACTCTGACCTTAACTTTGCTACTAAAGTTATTAATTGAAAGGAAAATTTGAGGTACCTATTAAGTGCTTTATTTCCTTCTCACTCCTATCTTGTGGAAAGTCCTCATTTACCAGCCTGCACTCTAAAACATATGTTGCATCAAGAAGTGCCTATAACAATGAATTTAATCCATTAATGTATCGGCAGAGATCATCAAGACATGTCTGAGATCCTTAATAGTGCAAATAATTTGATGACCCTTAGTACAAAGAATCTCTCTGGGAATATCTGAAAAGATCAACCTTGGTCATAATTAGTCGACTAACTATGCATTGGTATATGATGAGGATCACACTGAGCATGTCTAAACTTGAGATCTAGTTAAAAATCTCTGCATGACTAAGCAAAGATCCTTGCAAAAAAGTTTGCAAGACCTTTCAAGATCCTGAAGGATATGATCAGGATTTTCAGGCGAGGACTTAAAAGTAAATCATTTGCAGAATCTTTGAGCATTTTGGATGCAAGACCTTTACAAGTAAACTATATCTGCACAATCCCATCAGAACCTTGAAGATCTTGGGGAATGCAAAAATAAGATCACCAAGGGTCTTCTTGAAGATCTTTGAACACGCTTATGTTATCAATACATGTACACCGCATGTTGCCATAAAGATAGGATGTATAACAAGGAACATTTCAACTGCTTGTCAAAAAGAATTGTCATTCCGATCGCAAGTTCTTAGATATTATTAAATAACTGTATTACGTTTAACAAGTAAGGAAATGAACACTAGATAAGCTTGGGATGCAATCAAAAGTTCATTACATTATCATGGTGACCAGCTAGCTGTACACATCCTACTAAATGTATGAAATATTACCATGCTACGAGGTTGTTTGGTAACTTTACTTTTGCCATTATTGCTCGCATGTTCTGCGAAAATCATCTTAAACAAATGAATACTACACCTGTGAATATTGCTGTAAAATTTTGTTAAGCATCCCTTTGTTTACTGCTACATTCTGCCTTTGAAATAAATAGACAACAAAAACACTCAGAATACACAATTTCCCTGATCTGTAAAAAGGAGTCTGACTAGTGCAATTTTCTATGTGAGAGTAGTTCTGAAAAGGATTGTTGTTAGTGATTGATACTTCAAAAACCAAGGAAAAGTCATATTTACAGTCAAGTGAAGGGGTGCATGGAATAAGGCCTCAAGTGACTTTTGATGTAATGTGTAATTCTCCTTATGTTTTGTAAAGGAATACAAGGCAATTTGCAAGGAGAATCTAGCACTTTATCAGAAGTCACTTAAAGCTTTCATCCAGGCACCCCTTCAAGTGGAAGCAGAAGTCATCTTAACTCCAAAGGTGGCTTCATACTTCTTTTCTTCTCTCACCCCTTGATAACCAAGGGGGAGGGGGGGAAGAGGGGGGTGTGCACCCCCTACACCCTCCCCCTAGATCCGTCCCTGGAGCATCTGATAGGAATTACCACAGTCTTCAAAAATTTATTGTAATGAGCTGTCACAAAATGTTTTGTGAACCACAACTCACACAGTAATCATTATTACCCTTTTTCCAAAAGATGAAGACACATTTTACACTTGCCCTCTGCTTTATCCAATAAATCTAGTTCACCAACATCTGTAAACAAAGCAAAATTGGAATTTAAGTCTAGTTACAAATATTTGTGTGGGAAACATTTATTTATGTTTGTGTGTTACGGTGATGGATCCAGCCCTGAGCTAAGGAGGAGGCCAGTTTTGATTTAGTTGCCCTGCTGGCTTTTCTCCCTTCTGTGATTTCTTCTTTTTTACCCTTGACCTGCCACTGTGATATAACCTGCGATCAGGCGTCTTTTTTTTTTGCGGGGGGAAGGAACACCTGATTTTTATAATTACTTGACTATTCCTCTGCTGCCCCCAAATTGAAATATCTGTCAGCGAGAATGTTGGCGATGCCATCCAATAACGAATCAATCAGAATTACACAAGGCACGAACGGCGTGAATTTACATACAGTGCTGTACAGTACGGCCGAGCAAAATATGGTTAATTTTGTAAAACACATCCTCCTGTTTCATTCGTAAATGAGTAAGTTTCAGAAGCTGAACAAGAAATGCTATCCTTGTAGGTCTAGCATGTCTATTGGTAAAGGCACCGTTCCTCTTTGTAAGCCAACAAAAAGCAATGGTAGTTTTTGATGTGGCGTTGGCTGTACTGCCCACATGAAACAACACTTTTGGAATTAACTGATATATAGTGCTCTTGCCGAATTCCATCAGTAGCACGGCCAAAACATATCTTCCATGGCTTACGATTCTATGAAAGCATTATATCTGTTCATTTGTTTTTGAACAAAACTCTCAAGGGAAGCATTTAAAGCTGACAAAAACTCGCTTTTTTTCACTCACCTCATCAGATGCCATCAGCTTGAGGGATTTCTTTTCAAGACCAGAAATCACACTGCCACACAGGTAACCAATCATGGCTTAGTTCTAATTACTTTTTGTTTCTTGACCAATCAGAGAAAAGTCCAGATTCTGGACTAGCAACAGACAAATATGTCATTCAAGTAATTGCATCAGGCGTTCTTTCCCGCCGCAAAAAAGATAGAATGCCTGATCGCAGGTTAACTGTGTGTTTATGTGTGTTTATTATTGGTAATATTCCAGTCTCAGTCAGCATTTATGTTGATTTGAATTCATGGTAGCCCTTGAACAGGCTCTGGCTAAAAGGGTCTGAATATGGCTGGAAGAGCAAAGAAGAAACTGGTGGAGGGTGAAGTGACCGAGGGGGAATGGGGTGGGGATAGAGCATCTAGAGAGCCTGTTCAAAGGCTAAATTTATGGAGGTATTGCCATGGCACCCAAAACGGGTGTCCCTCACAAAAGGATATTTTTTTATTAATAAGAAGGGAACTCTTTTTCGAAGAAAGGAATTTCATTTGCCTGGGATCACCCACCTGACCTCCTCAACATCAATCATATGAATATTGTCAATAGAGGAATAAATATTGGTCATGGAGGGGGTGCATGGCCCTTAGTGACTCTTGATCTCTTGTCAAATTCGCATTTTCTGTACAAGGAAGTGAAAAGCAATTTGCTAGGAGAATCTTGCAGTCTATCATATGTCACTTAGGGTCTTTCTCCCTTTTATTGTGGGATATAGTCTAGACTTTGATTAAGACTCTAAGAAGTAAGAATGTATTCTTCATCCATGACCATGGACACCATGTCCAGTGGCATGTTCTCTTATAGTTATTGGTCAAATAAAGGATTACCCTCTCCCACCCCACCCATGCAGACAATCATTTTGAATTAAGTTTTTTAAAAGCATGTTTGTTTGGTCAAAGCTCCTACACATAAATCAAGGAGACCAGCTTCACTTTCTCTAATATTTTGCACGTCCTCTAGTGCAGTGCCCCGGCCTAGGGAAATCTAAATGTAAATATGATGCCCACAAGCACAAGATTCAAAATAAGATAAGCAGATGTCACTTAACGCGATTCGTGAAACATTAAGATATTTTGATGGTGGCTGAGACCAGTCTGATAACTCTCGACGTCATTATGCACTTATCAATTGAAATCCCGACCCCCCCACCCCCCAACCCCGGGCCAAGGTGGGGAAATGTGGGGGATTTTTATGGTATTTGAAGGCACGGTTCACCCATGGGGGTGGGGGATTTCTCAGGATTTGCACTTGTGCCTAGTTTCCTCACGGTAATTTCTTCAGTCACTGGTGTCGCTTGCTTGATTTCAATGGTTCATTGGCTGGAAAATGCTTTAGGGTCCAAAATATAAAATATAGCTCCTAGGAACTATTTTATGCAGTCTATTTAATATAACATCAATTTCCCCACGCTTTGTCTCGCTACACAGGGTTCTTGCATGGTATAAAATAAAAGGTCGTATAAAGGAAAAGCAAAGACAGGCCCCACGGACTCCAATGTGGTTTTTGTGGTTGTGTCGCATTATCAAAGCCTTCAAATTGTAGTTTTGCTCTTACAAGCATGTCTTTTAGGTAGTCTGGCGCTTTCACGCACATTGCTGCTGCAACAGTTGCATAGGCTACAACAGGACCGGCGGTTTCAACTCTTCGCGAGTCTCTTCGGCTGTTCTTTGAAGACAGAGAGTGTTGCATGTTGCTTGAGGGAAAGGCAGAGATGTTTTCTCAATTCCCTTCCCGTTGAAAAGATTGTTTGGCAACCTTTTTATATTCTAATTTTTGCAGTTTAGGATCAAGTTTGCATTGCTCCTATTGGCCCTTTATAAAATGTATGTGAGCCAATCGGGTGTCAGCACTTGCTATCCAAATGGTCATAAAGTTGAGCTTGTGTTTGTTAGAAGGCGTTTTAACTGCATATTTCGCCTAAACGGCTAGTAGAACGCATACAAATGTTTTGGATGGCAATCCACTCATGTGTTGGTAGGGAGTTTCCCCGGTAAGGGAAAGGTCTAAAAGCCTTGTATGAGCTTTTAAATGTGCTCTAAACATTTGTGTATTGTGTGCATAAAACTGATTATGGTTGGGCAGTGGTTCTGCCTATCCTGAACTTTGGTTCCGTGATGCATACAGGTGTCCTTGACATACCTGTGTTACATCTATGTTTTGGTCTGTTATCATATTTGGCTTTTGCTTTGGCTAAATTTCGTACACTAAAGAAGTAGAAAATTTGAACGACCGGTAAATGTTATTAGTAAATTCTCAGCTCCTACTATTACATTTCTAACTTTTTGATTGGCTAAAAAACTCCAACTATGAGCCAATAGTCGGAGTTTTACGTAATATGGAAAATAGTGCGCCAAGTTTAGAATTTTTCGCTTTGTAAAATTGTGGAAATAAAAATCGGTGGCAAAACCCGGTTTGAGAATTTACTAAAACAATTATTCCATTCGCCCTTGTTGGATATGAAGTGATTATAACCAACACGGGCTCATGGAATACTTGTTATATAGTCAGTCGGGGAACAACATAGGTTTTCCCACCAAGGTGGGGGTTTTAAATATGCCCCAGTAAGGTGGGGTTTGTTAAGATTTGTAATGATGTCAAGTCAAATCCCCCGGGGGGGTACTTCTCGGAATTCTTGGTGGGGGTGTGCCACCCGGGTCTTCAAATCCCGACCCTATTTCAGACCTAAACATGCCATTTTCCACACCCGTTTTCAGACCTGAACTTGCAAATATACGCCCGTTTTCAGACATGGCTTTATAAAATCGTTACATTATTATAGCATCCGAGTGAAATCACAACAAAGTATATTACGTTAAAGCATAAGATTTTTTATTAGGAAGTATACAGATATGAAGAAAGTAAAGATAAGGAACTTGCAATTTTGCAATTTTCATATGACTTTAATCTACTTTTCTATTTTACATGAAACAACCGAATATATAACTTCATGTTTTAAAGAACTCAATATATGGTGTTCATGAGACCGTGGTCGGCTTTCATTATAAATCCGGTATTTCAGCTGATTGATCGCTTAAATGATTGTATACATGTAGTGTTTGTGCAAACAGGAAACACTTTCTTTGTAGGTTAAAATCTATCACGAGTTGTCACAAATAAAACGTTACAGTTACCGCATTTTCCTAATGGCGGCTTTGTGTGTGGTATCCCGGTAGGTGATTAAGCAATAATTATGCATCAGTACCGAACAGAAGTTGACGCAAGGAGTAAAAGTAAGCTGGAGTGACATAGTTTATCTATTTCTTTTTCTCACTATCAGTTAGTCGTTCCAGTTACGTACTGAGAAGAAAAATATGTTTGTAAGCTTTCGTAAATGTTCCCGGCCCCAAAAACCCGACCCAATTTCAGACCATAATTGTCAAAATCTATACCCGTTTTCAGACCACAACGGCTCAAAAACCATACCCTTTGGGGCGGCACATACCTATATACCTTATATAGGGGAGTACCCCCCCCCCCCGGGTCAAATCCCCACCTTGGCCTGGGGTGGCGGGGTCGGGATTTTAATTGATAAGTGCATTACTGTGCTAGTCTGAATTTCAGCCGTTTCTTCCCTTTACCCCGAGTGGGGCGCGGGCGAGAGACAACGTCTCTCGCCCGCGCCCCACTCGGGGTAAAGGGAAGAGACGGCTGAAATTCAGACTAATTACTGTGCAGGAATATTGACAATTCCCAGGACAGAATTTTAATGAGACTATAAAAAAGCCTGACAGTGATATTATATGCAACACTTATACTTACCTGATGTATTCTTTCGGATTTCAAAGCATTCTTCTTGTAGCTCTTTAATCTTTGCAGCAAGAAATGTCTTACCAAGATCGTCACCTTGTTCCAACTGTGCTTCCCTCTCCGATTCTTCCGCCATTTTATCTTTCTGAGCCTGTGATATGATAGTCAGTCGAATTTCTGTAAAAACATTTCGTTCAAGTACGACACATTGTTGTGTGCCAATAACGTGTTTCATTCCAACATGGCCGCTGTAATAGAATCCGACGACAAGGTGCTTCAAGTCATTGGAAATCACGAAAAAGATTCTTTTTTGGTTTTCCACGAAATGAAAGAATTTGACGAATTATGCGATATTACGCTCAAGGTCAACGGAAGAGAAATTCGCGCCCACCGCGTTGTCCTGGCGGCTTGTAGTTCGTATTTTCGAGCCATGTTGACTGCAGGATTCCTTGAGAGCAATTTGGGAACGATAACTCTGCAGGATTGCGAGGAAAACGCTGTGGAAGAACTTGTTGACTTTCTGTACACCTGCAAGCTGAATCTGAACGAGTCAAACGTGGAAGGTATTCTTGCAGCGGCCGCTCTCTTTCAACTCCAGCTTGTCGTTCAAAAATGTGCAGATTTCCTCGAGACTCTCATCAGGGTTGAAAACTGTCTCGGAATCCAATCACTGGCGATGCAGTATTCCTTGAGTAAACTTGAGTCTAAGGTAGCGAATTTCATCAGTTGGAATTTCATGGAAGTCTCGCGGGAAAGCGAGTTTGTACTGATTCCGGCCCAACAGCTGAGTAAGATTGTAGGAAATGATCGACTGCACGTGAAGATGGAGGAAGATGTATATGAAGCTGTAATTAAATGGTTCAAGTATGACAGAGAAGAGAGGATAAAATACAAGGTGAGTCATTTTACCGTTATATTTTGGACAAAAGTGTAACTTATTTTCCGGTAGCTCCGGCTGAAATACCTTGAAGCAAGGGTGGGGGACTTCCTCCCCGACATTTACGCCGGAAGTGGCGCATCGGCGCAGCAATTGGGCTTGTCACGCAATCTTTCGTCTAAGCATCTGTAGAGCGAGTGACATGTCACAAAGCGATTACGTTTTCGAACCAGGAACAAAGTTAACCAGATGATGAATTGAGGGACTATTGACTGATTTCCAAGCAAGTCGACACAGTTTTTCTCACTTTTTCATGGGTATCTTGCCTGCCGATTTTAATTTTTTTTTTCTTATCTTTCTACAGGAGGTCTTTGAGTTGGTTCGGTTTCCTTGTATGAACAAGGAGTATTTAGAGAACATTGTCTTGAAAGATGAGCTTGTCCTTAGCGAAGACAACTGGGAGAAGTTAGTGGAAGACGCTATTACGCACTTAACCTCTCCATCAATGAACAAGAAGAAAACGGTGACGAAAAGGAAGTCTCCAAACGTACTGTATTTGATTGGAGAACTTTCCTGTCGGATTGAAACTTTTGACTTAGAGACTGGCACCTGCAAGCCTGTTCCTAGCATGGCTCAGACGGCAGGAAGCGCTGTCGTTGTTAACGAAGAACTTCACGTTGTATTAGGAGGCGGAACGCGTGTACAGAAATATGACTCAAAGCTGAATTCTTGGGTGCAGGTTGGAAACGGGTCGAAAGAGAACGATTGCGCTGTCTGCGAGAGCATGGGTTCTATATATGTGGTTGGCGGTGGAAAGCGCGCGAAAAGCTTCAACCTCGCCACACGCACATGGAGCACGCTCCCGAACATGAGCATGCGTAGAAGCTTTCACAGAGCAGTTGGACTCCTGGGGAAGGTTTACGCGATTGGTGGAATAACAGTCCCAGGGGACCAAACCGTAGCCTCGGTTGAATGTTTTAATCCAGCGAGTAACCGCTGGGAACAGGTTGAGCCCATGAAGACAGAGCGGTTTCGTCACGAAGCTGCAGCAATGGCAAATAAAATTTTTGTCGTTAGTGGACTTGATGGGCGAAAAAACTCTTTGAAATCTGCAGAGGTTTTTGATCCAGTGGCAGACACGTGGAGCTCCATTGCTTCAGTGAACTATCCAAGGCGTGATTTTGGCTTGGGAGTTATTCAGGACATGTTGTTTGTGTTTGCAGGCGGGGGAACAAATACCATAGAATGCTATGATAGCAATTCTGATGAGTGGAGCGTCGTTGGAAGTCTTGCTACAAGGTGGAATACTTTCCGTTGCGTGCTGTGCCCTTTATTTCAGATTTAAAGTAAAACTACCTAGAGATGAAGAAAACGGCTGCTACAAACACTTCGTTTTTTTTCATGTAAATGGTTGCCATTCATAGGTGTATCTAGTTTAAATAAAGCTATTCATTCCAAGACCCAGTACCGTGTAAGCTCGCTACAGTCTTCGACAGGGATGTTGCTAAGCAACGTGACATCACCTGAAGTCAACAAGCTGACGTCATACCCTTTGTAGTGCTTGTGCTACTTCCGGTTAGACATTGATTATGGGAAAGTGTTTGTGAACTTTAGACACCTTGCGAAATGAAGAATAAGTTAAACGATTATATAACCACGACGCTGACTCTGAAGGCGATGTCTTTTTAAGAAAGATGCATTTATTTTCTTTATAGAGAGACTCGAGATTATTTACGTATATACATTTACATATGTAGTCTGCTTCGTGATGTCAAGACTATCTTGCAGCCTAAAGACAACGTCGAAGCGTGGATAAATACACCGGACGTGTGTTATGCAAACTAACCGTCTAGAATTCGCTGGGTGGCCTAGGGTAAAAAATTGCACCAAGTTGTATATTGGACACACATAGCAACCATTCTCATTGCCAGAAAGTTTAAATTAAACTCAGTTGAAGTATACAACGGGACTGTAATGATAAAATGCTTTAGTCATCTTGTTATGACTTATGTGTAAATACAAATGATTGTATATTTTATGCATTGAATTAATCAAGAGAATGTCAGAATATTCTAAGTTAGGAATAAATGAGGTATGAATTGGGGAATAAAGCACCATGTACAAGGTGAAAGGTGCGATAACTAACGTTAAATTTTCCTCTAATCCTCTATTGTCTCCACGAGCTTTAACTTTCCTCCATGTTACACATACACTCCAGATCCTTTTACCTCCGTTTTCCACGAATCTTTATCCCTATCTACCAGACTTCCACTTTGTCTTAATCTCCCTCTTTAATCCCATTACATTAATTCTCTTCACTATAAATTCCGCTATCCTCATGTTTCCTTTATTCTTGTCTTAATACCTCTCTCTTTCTCCACTCCCCTACCTCTAGATCTGATTTGTGTCTTTGATGTTAACTTACTCCGAGTTTCGTCTACTTAATTAAGATATCTTTTTCCCTGCTAACAAAGTTCCCCACTCCAAGTTTCCCCACATTTACCTCACTCCAAGTTCTTTCACTCAAAACTCCCTCAGTACAAGTTGCCCCACTCCAAACTCCCTCACTACAAGTTTCCCCATTGATAGTTCCCACACTCCAAGTTCCCCCACTACAAGTTCTCTTGCTACAATTTCCCCCAGTCCAAGCTCCCATACTTAAAGTTCCCTTACTCCCTCGGACCTAATCCCCGCCGGTGACTCCCGGTCTCGTAGATTTTACTTTTTCTTTTCTCACGTTTTACTTTTGAACACTGTTGCTTCTGAGGTTTCCAAAGCGTTAAAATTGTTATGAAGTGTTAAAAGATTACTTCACCATTTTAGTCATAATAATTCCGAGCTCCAAATTTATGCCATTTACTCCAATTTTGGCTAATGGATTGACTTAGCGCGTACAAGACGTCAAAGTTCTCGAAACGAGTTTCGATGTAAAATTTGCGGCATTATATATATGGCAAGCTTTTTTTTCTATTCAGTTTTCCTCGCCGGATGAGTGGCAGCCGCATCGATACTTTGATATATAGTACGATGGGTGTTAAAACTAATTGAATACTCTTTGTTCAACTAATTTTCTTGCAAAATGTGTGGCATACGTTAAGGACGGTGCCTACTATTGTTATTGCGCATACGGTCTGCGCATCTCGAGATACTCGGATTTCATATGGTTGGTGCTTATAATACAGGGATATTTTTGCGCGGTTCAAAACTATGCGGAGAAAGTAGAACTTAGCAAGTGTTCTTGGTATCCAAAAAGAAAATTGGGGGTAACCGCGCATTTTTCAGAGATAATTAAGCTTCAATTGGGAAAAAAACGCCATACATTGCTTTGTATTTTAAAGCTTTTTACAAATATTGCTGATTAATTATCTTCGAAAAATACGTGGTAACCCCCAATTTTTTTTTTCGGATTTCAATAGCACTCGTTATGATTTGCTTTTCCCGCATATTCAGTGAACCGCGCAAAAATACCTTTGAATAAGTAGGCACCGTCCTTAATTCGTACCAAACACACACATAAAAAACGCTTTTGGCCTTTTTTTCGAAAATCGACGACCTGTTAGCAAAACTTCATAAAAGATTTCGTATATAAGTAGTATGTGCGGCAAAGAAATTCAAAGAAGGGTACATGCATGTTTATCCATTGCTTGCAATTTCTTTAATTGTTTTATTTTGTACAATTGACGTATACTTGGTTTTGTTTTCTTTTTTCCAGATTGTTTGCGCCTTGCTTTCTTTCTCCACTGAACACATGTCACTAACCCGTTCTGCAACTCAATCTAAACGACAAATAACAGAGAGTTCATTTTATTTCCTACTACAACAAAACCGTTAGCATTTCTTTCAATGTTTTCCGCGCTTACAATTTAAAAAACAAAAAACTCGGTGTGAGCTTGGGATAAATTCACTACCAAGTGTCTGTTTGCACCGATGAATATTAAATATTCATTGCCATCAGTGAATACCATATATATCAGCCACTTTGTTCCTTTATTTAAAACGGAAAAAGGCCATTATCACTTCACGGCAAACATGAAATGCATCAAAGAAATAACTAAGCAAATTTCACACTGACAAATGATCTTTCGAGTTCAACACTTAATTATCCTGTCAAATTAATTCCGACAGATTAGCACGCTTTGAACTTTCCGAACGACCTTTGTTGAAAAAGACTGATTTTTACCGACGTTGTTGTTGTTGTTCACGTTTTTCTCGATTTAGCAGACAAAACCAATAGTTTACAATAGCCAGACCACAATATTTAATTTATGATTTTCTGCCAATTGGTCTTCGTTGAACGACAAAAATTAAGACTAACTTATTTGATAGATATGCACCATAGTGCATACATGCTTCACGGATGTTATAAAAAGTGCGAACCCGTGTACGAGGACTACTAAAAGACCTCTATTTTTCAGTTCGATATAATTAAATGTTTCAGACTTCAGTTTAACATGTCACTGTGGTTTGGGATCGTCTGTTGGATAACATCTACCATCGCAATTGTTGGGAATGCGACTGTTATTTACGTCGTCTTAACGAGAGAAACGCTTCGAAGCACGGCCAACATTTTCATCTCGTCTTTGGCAGCCTCCGACCTGGGTGTTGGAGTTTGGACGGTTGTAAGTTTGTACTTTGCAACGCATTACAAGTCAAACGAAAAGATTTTGGAAGTGTTTGACTTTCTCCATTCTATTTTCTTTACTGCTTCAGTGTTGAATTTATGTTTGATGACTGTGGACCGCTACATCGCCATCGCTTTCCCATACAAGTACCTAGCGGTTATGACGCGACGACGAGTAGCATTCCAAGTGGTTTTCTCTTGGTTGGTCGCTATTTTAACAAGTTTAATTCCTTTGTTGTGGATTAAAGGCGAGCAGGAAGAAGTTGAAAAAGCCAATAGCGTGTTCTACCCCACCATATCTCTCTTCTTTGTCTTAACTTCATACGCAATTCTTATACCAGCGACATTGCATGTGTACCTTATTACAAAACGGCATTATCATCGCATAAACGCTGTAAACCTTCAGCTTAAATTTAACCACGCAAACCTTCATATCAGCTTCCGTTCTATAGACATCTCTTCATGCAAGTTACTCATTATCGCTGCTGTTTTGTTTATCTTTTGCTACTCAGCACAACTTTGGCAAGAAATATGCGACCTGTATGGAAATTGTTCGTCTTCTCCAGACCTTACAGTGTTTTTACTGTTACTTAACTCAGCCATAAATCCGTTTGTTTACGCTCTGCACAAGAGAGATATCAAGAAGGAGTTTCAGAGTATATTCAAGCATTGTTGCAACTGCTAGATATTGTTATCCACCTGCTGGTAAATATGGAGAATAGTACATGTTTGCTAAGAGAAATATGAAGTTTATCTTTGCCGGCATCATCGCAAATATAGTGAATTTTTTTTCTGTGAGATAAGGGTGACTTGATGTTTTTAAGCATTGTTGCAACTCTCAATTATTGTTGTTTGCTTGCTGATAAATATGGAGAATATTGCATGCATGTCTGTGAAGAAATATGAAGTTTATCTTTGGGTGACATCGTTGCAAATAAAGTGCAAATAAAGTGAAATGTTAGTTTTTTTCTATGAGGTATGGATGCCGGAGTTAATATTTTTGAGCCTAACTTTAGCGATATGTTAATATATTTATGTATACTATTTTTTCAGTTTAATTAGCCGTCCTCGACTGCAAAATTGTTCCCGGAAATCACTGATTTGCCATGACACTAGAGTACAAAGCGTACCGACGTGGTCAAAAAAAGATTAGAAATAATTGCCTTTTGATGAAGACTAGACTTCCAGCATTTATTAGTTTTCCTTAAAGATCGTCAAAGCTTGAAAAGAAAGGAAGCAAAAGAAAAGAAAAGAAAAGGAAAAGGGAAAAAAGAAAAGAAAAGCAAGAAAAACTAAGTGTCTCACTCCTCCTCCTCCTGACTAATCTCAATTTCGTCTCCAGGGTCTCCTTGTCTTTGTTTTTCAAGATGGCGTCTTTTTTTACCAGCAGTTCTACCTTGAAAAATCTTAGAAACGAGGTTATACGAGACCGGTCTCTACAATGCATGAGTGTCGAGTAGAGACTGGGAGAAAGACATGTGACGTCGCTTAATGTCTTGTGAATTGTTTTAAAGAAATCTGACTCGACATTATCCGGATATTTTTTTTAAAAATTGACGGTGTCGAAAATAAAGAGGTTTAAAAAAATTGATTATATTTTGTCGATAAACAACGAATTTGTGAAAATGTTGGTAACGAAAAACTGGATCCGAATATGTAAGTATATCAAAATATTTCAAGCATTGTTTCGATTCTGAAGAAGTTGAATTACATCTTCACAAATTGTGCGTAGTGGACAATACTCTTTATTGGCATTTCATTACAATTTTAATTCGGTTCTCTCTTCTTCTTTGACTTGTTGACATTTTTGTCTCGGGATGCCGGAACACTTTGATAAATGGACGCGGCATTGTTAATCTCTGATCCACAACAACCAAAGCCAACACAAGCTTCACCTTCCTCAAAGATATTTCCGGGGCATTGGGCGTCGCATTGATCGTCTGCAAGCTTATTCGAGGGAAGGCTGTTTAAACACAGGCAGCGGTCAGAAATGGTAGCAGCGTAAGTGATGTCGTTCTCGACACAGTAATCTATGCAGACGGAATTGGCATTTTGGGGGTCATTTCTGCTCTCATCTGGGTTCACTCCTGTTATTTCGAAGCAGCCTTCGTGAACAATGAAATTTCCAAATCCATCCTTGGTCACGTGATGATCTGAATGGCGACCTTAAAAAGAATCAAAATAAAAATGAAGAGACAAAGAAAAGGTTCATTAAAGACAGTTCGATACGTTTCTGACCAAGTTTTCAAAGCAAATATTGCTTAAGTTGAGTTTCGTCGAAGCATCGCAATTCCGGGCAGTCACTTTAAATTCATTATTTAACTTTAACTTTTAGCCGCCTTTACAAAATGACAAATTGGCCACGTCAACCAAACTTGAAACTTATTCCTTACAAATTCATCTTGCTGATTTCCTGTAGTTTCGTTTTCAATATTTTCAGCTAGAATCAAACGAGATAGTATTTTACAATAACACTTCAATCATTCAGATAATACTGGAAGTCAGTCAGTCTGGCAAAGGTGAACAATGTGAAGTAGTGTTTTGTAACCTTCATTCCAACATTTATGCTCTACTTACTTGACGGTAAAATTAAAGAAAAAGCCGAGTTTCTTAGCCCTTGAGCTTGCGTAAATTTATATTTTTTTCGGGTGCTAACTCCAGACTAGTTACAATGTTCTAGATGAACGCTAATATTGAAATTACGACACACTCATAATACAAAATAATTACACTAAAAACAATGTGTTTCGCAAATGAAATGTGAATTCGAAATTTCAAGAACTGTGCCGGTACCTTTCTTTCCATGTACAATATTCGCACAGCTTGTTAACAGCCAAAAGGTAATAAATGCAGTTCCAAGAAACTGTAACGACGCCATTGAGATGAACAAGCTGCCGCGGCAGGCTAAAGACTTTGATCTCTACACAGGATTCGATTCGGTGAAACTAAAGTTGACTGAAGAGGTTACTGGGTTTTAAATTTGTTGTTGCTAATAATTAATTCTTACCTTATTTTGTTACCAGCAAGTAATGCGACAGAGAATTGAACAATTACTGTAACAATGAATGGAAACACAGGTTGTATTTTGCGCTGTCGTGAGGCTGTCACAAGAAATATTTTCAGAGCGATGCAATTTGATTTTTTTTTTCTGCCAACTTTATTCGTTGCGTTTCACAGATGCTTTTTGATGAGAAAAAAACCTTTTTTGAAATAAAGCGGTTTTTTGTGACACCAATGAAGTTGTACGAAATCTCTTGGAAATTTTTGCAGCAAATTATGTTATTTGATTTTTCTTAAGGACTCATTTTATGCGGCAGTGTGGTCACGCGTCGATCGAACTGTCAGGTAAATGGTTTAGTGAATTAGTAGGGTAGAAGAGAACCAAAACATCGAAAAGAGACAATCAAAAGGGTAGAAAGCTAATAGACCAATTTCGATATATTTAAATTAGAATAAAACAATATACCTGAGTAGGAGGCTCTGGGGAATAACTACAGAGTTTGTAGGGTATATTGCCCGGAGCCTCGCGCTGTCTTTAATATGATAGCAAAATTGGTTTATTTATCGCATTCTCGACGGAGAAAGCATTTACAATATGGTTCTGATCTCAGTACCATTGAGAACAATAAACTTCTGAAACTCATAATATTTCATAAAGTTTGAACAAAACAAATAATGACCGCGGTGATTTTTGGATATCTGATCTTAATTAGCTTAGATTTTAACGGCTTTTTGTTCTCCCATTTTTCCTCAGTTCTAATTTCGATTGAGAAGGTATATCAAACATGTACAGTCAAGACAGTGACTGACCACGTCCGTATTTTCATCTGTACTCTCTTCTCAGTGCTTGGAAATGTTGTCTTCGTGTTTGACATATTACTTACGCGCTTGTTCATCAAAACATTCATATTTATAAACGCTGTAATTCTACCTTACATTTTTAGAACTTTTAATCTGTTTCACCTTTCTCATCGAGGTTTCTGTGTGGCACTATCCTTATGGCCTGAATCACAGTCATGGTATTGTTAGTTAAAGAACCACAGCAATCAATACCGTCACAAGAATCTTCTTCAGTAGATCTAGACGTAAATTGAACAGGGTTTGGGCAGGTAGTTTTACACTGATCTGCAGAAACGAGACCCGATGGACGATTGCTAAAGCAGAGGCATCGCTCGCCGATGGTAGCAGAATAATTCTTTCCATCATTTTTACAGAAATCATTGCAAACGTAATTGTTGTTCTGGGGATCATTTCTTTCTGTTTCCGGCGTTTCGTTCAGCTCGAAGCAGCCTTCGTACAAAAGAAACTGCTCCCAGAAACTATCAGGGAGTCCGGCAACATCTGAAGAAGCCGGGTTTTCAATCGATTTTACGTTCTTCTCAGATAGATGACCTGGAAAAGGTACAAATGAAAAAAGAAAGTCATTATTCAATTCAATTGGCAAGACTAAGTACATTTTAAAATGACTTTCCCAAAAATGTCTTGTTTTATACGAATCTGATTCTGGAAGACCTAACTTGCCTTGTTTCTCGTGTTTAAATTAAACTCCCTAGCTTCAAATGTGAAAAACTTCTCACGCTGACGAGATAAATTATGTTATCAATTTTGACTCACATTCCTAGGATTAAATATGAACTGGCTAGCGCTTCCTCGATGTCAGTGATAGAACTTTCTATCCCAGTTTTGGAAGGTCATAATTCTCCTTTGAATAGCGAAACTTGAAGGCCCCTGTTTTCCAAGTTGTTGCTAACGTCTTTGTTAATGACAAGACTTCTGACCACACGACAACGAGGAATTTGACAGTTCGTGTAAGCTGATTTACATATTTGACGCAAATTACACAGATCAAAATATTGATACGAAAAGGAAAAGGCAATTTAGATATATGCGAACCTTCTACTCCTTGAAGAAAAGTGCCAGAAGCAAACAACACCCAAAAGCTGGCGCCGAATAGTAACTTAGTATGCCGTGAAACCATCTTGAGTGCAACGAATTGTTAGATTCTTGTGTGAAGCTGAAAATGACTGATGCCAATTGTTGCACTAGAAAGAGGTTTGTGGAAATAAAGCATTGATAACTTACTTCGCTACCAGCAAGTCATGCCACACAGATGTGAACAATTACTATAAGGTTAAATAGAAAAGACAGGTTGTATTCTGTGTTGTGTCATACAGGGAATATATCCTTGAACTATGGGCTGACTGTTTCCAACATCTGTCAGTTTTTGTTATTGTATGTGGCAGGTTTTTTTCTCCTTTCTCTCTTGAAAAAAGCCGTCAGATGTATATTGTAAGCAATAGCAACTATTTTTTGAAATCTAAACTGGGCAACTGACTGACGGAACAAAAGCAAGTCGTGTATATGTGTTCAACAAGGCCAGTGTTCTTACAAAAAGTAGTAAACCATTCCTTGCTTTCAAGATAAGATATCACAAGAATCCGCGTCTTCACATTTCTGCAGATTATACCATGCCAAGAAATCATTAACAAAAACGAGCACTTGTGTCAAGAGCCTAGGTAATGGGCTCCTGTGCGTGTTTAATGCACAGTCAACCTTAATTCTACATAGCATCTTATTTTTAGTTACACCTGTGGCTTTTTCAACGCGGTTCCACGCGCGTGAACCCGTTTGTCACAACCCTTTTCTTTCAGCAAATCGAGACGATTGTTGATTTTTTTTCCAGTTGCCCGTTTTTATAGTTCCCGCATTCCCACGTGCGTTTCAGGCTTGTGCTAGCTATTTTTGAGTAGGGTCTTGTTTTTCACTCCTCTCAGATTCCCGAAGGCTTTTTTGCGCACGGATTTGCGCGCGTTCTCCTGTGTTTCAGGGGTATTTTACTGCGGGAGAATGGGCTCCTGATTGGAGACGTTCTTCGGCACCTTTTACATTAAATTTGTCTACTGCCACTCATACACTCAGTGGCGGATCTAGCAGACGGCCCAAGGGGACCGGGCCCCCTCTTTTTCTGGGTAAAAAAAGGAGGGAGATGGAAGAAAAGCCGACAGGACGATCACGACTTCCCCCCCCCCCCCCCCCAGCTCAAGGTCGAACCTGCATTTATACATATAATGGTCACCCTCGGGCCACCTCAAGCGGTGCCTACCTGAATTTTAAGTGAAACGTTAGGAAGTTTAAAAAGGGATTAAAAGTAAAGAAAAACGCTTTGGAACACAACCAGACAGTTGATTGTCTCCGATAGGGCACCCCAGGTTGGTGGACAATTGTTTGGTGTTCGACTACCAATTTTTTTAACTTCAAATTCTAGATTTAGAACATCAAATCTTACAAATTTCTTATTTCCACCAATTTTACTTATCCTTTGAGAAAAACTGTTTATCCCCTAGCCTGCGAAAACAGCCGTCCTTCTTCGCTCCCGGCCCGAGTGGCGTTTCGCAAATATACCCTGAAATCACCAAGAGATTTACAAAACAGCCCAAAACGTAGATATCTGGGATGAGCAGAGAGATTCTTGACTACTTGAAACGCGAACGAGGTGTTAACGTTAAAACCATAATACCCGGCCAAAATACGACCTTCAGGTTAACCCCCGCGTTAATAATGGGCATGGCCACTTGACACAGGGTCCCTAACTGTGTGTGGCCTCATGATATTTAGTTGTATGTATGTAATATATGTGTTGGTGATGTGATGTGCTTTAGCACATTGGACTCGTGAGAGATCTCTGAAAGTGTTAACGATACTAACCGGCCGATTATCAGCTTACAGTAGCTTTGTACATGTTATCTCTTTATAGTGATGTTGGATCGCATTTCAAACACAATAAAATACCACATAAAGTGACATGTGGCTTGGTTCCCC